>BBXU01000421.1:0-18866 GCA_001598975.1 Parachlorella kessleri
TATCCCCTGTGTGCCTTGCGGGCAAACGTGCATGTAAGCAACCATATGCTACTGTGCTGTGTAGCGACGGACGAGGAGATCAATCGCAACCTGTCGAAGTTGGCGCGCACCCGCCCCGACATCTTTGGCTCAGCCCAGGAGGAGGTCAGCGCCCTGGTGGGCCAGCAGATACAGCAGGACCGGGCAGCGCAGCACGCAGGGGGCCCAGCAGCAGCAGCAGCAGCGCCGCACAGGGGCCCGGCGCCAGCCGGCCCCGCTGCCGCGCCGGCGCGGCCGCCGGTGCTGCCGCCCCCGCCGGTGGGCGCGCCAGTACCTGCGGCACCAGCAGCAGCAGCTGCGGCTCCTCTCCCGCCGCCTGTGATGCCGCCTCCAATCATGCGGCCGCCGCCCGTGCCGCTCCCGCCTCCGCCCGTGCTGGCGCCGCCGGCGGTGCCGCTGCCACCACCAATGATGCCGCCGCCCATACCAGGTGCGTCTGCCAATCCAACCCCTCGCCAGCCCGTAGTTTGCTTACCTTTGACGGAACCTTGCAGTAGCAGGGTTGCATGCAGGATGTGGCGGCTAACGACTGGCAGCCTGCTCTTGCACTGCCCGCCTTACGGCAGAGGGCCCATGGCTGGTGTATGCAGGTGCGATGCCAGTTGCGCCGCTGCCGCCGCCGCGTGAGGCTCCGCCTCTGGAGGAGCACCCTGACGCCAAGCGGCAGCGCCTTGAGGGGGCTGGAGGGCCACCACTTGTGCCTGAGGAGGCCTTCCTGGAGCAGTTCCCAGGCCAGAGCAAGGTGGGCCGCCGGGCCAAGCTGGGGGTGGGCGGGTACCGAGCGGCCCATGCGAAAGCCTGATATTCCCCGCTGGTTGCGTGGTTGTAGGGGTTTGACAGCGGAGTGGTCTATGAGACTGAAACCACGCAGGCCCGCCTGTTTGGGTCGGGACGCAGCTTCTACCGAGCTCTCCCAGTTGCCCTCCCTCCATAGGGCAGAACGCTTGTGGGCAATCCTCATCATCACGTCCTCGCCCGCGGCGCCGCACTTGCCGCTGACCCCCGCCCCTTGCCGCCCCACTCTCCCGCAGGTGCACGTGCTGTGTGCTGAGGTGGAGGGCTACGACAACCTCCGGGGGCAGCTGCTGGCGGTGGAGGTTGCCAGCCTGCGTGACACTGTCGGCTCCCTCAAGGAGCGGCTTGCCGACGTGGTGGGGGTGCCAGCCAACAGGCAGCGGATCAGCAGAGAGGGGCTGGGCTTCCTGCGTGACGAGCTGTCACTGGCGCACTACAACGTGTCGCCGGATGTGCAGCTGCAGCTGGGGGTGAAGGAGCGGGGTGGCAGGAAAAAGTGATGGGCCAGTTTAGGACGAGCACTGCACTATGAACGGCCGCCTGACAGAAATCCTGTCTAGGGACGTTTGTATGGGAACAGTGCATGAGCCGGGGTCCGGCAACTGGATGCGTGGTGGTTGACGTATGGCATGCAGCAGCAGGCGTGGGCACCTGGGTTTCAATATCACACAATGCTCGCCGAGGTCAGTACACTTGGCAACTGCTGTGCTTGGCAATCAGTGACTCTAGCAAAGCAAGGTTACGTACCACACTCGAGGCCCACGTGCTGCCAAGGTGTTAGATGCGTTGCTGCTGTCTGGAACCGCCTGGCCGGTTGTTTGATGCCCTTGCCTTGCACAAGTACACTGGGCTGGGTTGGCAGGTGGGTGGCAAGAAAGGTATGCGGCGAACAAGTCGTGGTAAGGGGTAGTCATGGAAGTTGCAGGCAACGTTGTATGGCAGGTGTACATTGGTGGCTTCGGACCTCAGCTTGGGGCCTGGCAATGTCTGTCCGGTGGTCTAGGAGCAGAACTATTCAGGTCTTTGCTTGCATTCGTACCCCTTATAGTGCTGTAGCACTTGTTAACTCGACCAGCTAGTGAGACGGCAGTAGGGGCGTGAACGCTATGCAGCCACAGGAAGTGTGATACAAGGCACTGCGCAGGAGGTTGTCCAGGAAGCAGCTGTTTGCAGCTTCAAGCTCTGTTCGCCTTCATGCCTCACCATCTATGCTGACTTCGAAAGCTCAAGAGTCACTATGAGTATCATTTTCCTCAGCAATTGACCTCTCGATATCATGTGCGGTACGCGCTCCACTCCTGTCCAGTGCTTTTAATCCTTTTCCTCAACTACATGTGAGATTGAGTGCCAGTGGGAATTTGCAGGGCTTCCAACCAAGCTCTCCCCTGCTGACCTGGCAGTTGGCGCCTCACCCCAATCATGAGTATTTCTCCCTGCCTGGCGCTTGGGCTTGGCAGGGCCCACGTCCGCAGGCTGAACTTCCCGGCCTGAATATTTTCGGCACCACTTGAGCACCTAGGCAGCGAAACCATGGCCTCACTTGAGGCTGAGGACTATGTTCTTGTCGACAAGGGTGAAGCACAAGGGTTGGAGCAAGGGGCAGGCCTCCATGACGTCGCACAAAGGCCCGCCTCGTCGATAGCGCCCAGTACCCCCGAAAGTGCAAGGGCACCAGCTAGGCCAACCCTACCCAAGGAGGTGTGGTGAATGACGTGTTTGCACGACCCCGTGAGACAGAGTTCTCATAATAGTCAGCCTGGAACCATGCTCGGTTGAAGCCAGTGGGCTCCTGCCTCCGGCACTGTGCAGGCTGCCGCGGCTATGAAGCAGCCTGGCTTTCTTGAGGTGGTGTCGGCCCACTTCATCTACTGGCTGCTGGTGGGCCTAGAGGAGGCTCCCAAAGTGTGGGGTGCCCTCAAGCGGGTAGGTAAGGGGTTGTGCCCACCTTGGGAGCCTCGACTCGCTAAGTGCATGCAAGGCACTAGTGGCAGATTGCAGTGTCGGCTGCTTGGACCTCCGTGCGTGGGCCTGATGCTATTTGCAGCACTGCATCCACACGCTTTGTTCATATTGCGACATTAGCGTGGGGTCCCTGCCCTGACACTGCAGGGTGTTGTGAGGGGTACGGAAGCCGCCCGCCCTGCTGCTCCTCGTCTCTGGAGGGCCTCTTGCCACGGGACGACAGCTGCACGGGCAGCCGGCCAGCAGTACAGCCGCCTTATACGCGCCAGCAATTGGCAGGCGGTTAGCCAGCTGGCTGCAACCCACGCCACCACAGTGTTAGCCCAACTGGTGTGCCTGGCTAGGGTGTCCCTGGTAGCCGCCAAGCCTGCCTACCTGGTCCTTGTCCGCTGGGCCCACTCAGCGGCCGCCGTCGTCATCTTCGTCATTCACAACCCTGGACAAGCCTGGCAAGCAGTGTCGGAAGCAGCTGCAAGAGCGCGTTTGGCGTGTTGGGGCGCCTACCTTCATTTGGACCCCCACCAGGAGCTGGCTGGCACCCTCAGGCGCCTTGCCCTCTGGGTTGTAACTGTCCTTGCTGGGTTGTACGCCCGAGCAGACCCTGACAGGCGAGCGCCTCGCTTCTATCATGCCAGGGTGTACCCCGCGTTGGAGAGCACTGCAGCCAGCCTGGCTGCGGGGGCCCACAAGGCACAGCCTCACCTGTTGGCGGCATGGGCGCGGGCTGCCCCCATGGCGCAGAGTCTCTGGGCTGAGGGCAAGCAGGCGTGGCAAGCTCCCGGCCTGGGCTGGGTCTTCATCCTAGCAGGAGCTGTGGCCCTGCTGAGCTGCATTGTGGCCTTGTCAGGAGCTCTGTGATTGACCTTGACACCTCCTCCTGTGTGCAGTAGCATCTCATGGACAGGTAACAGGGTCGCGTCTCTGGTTGTAAGTCACCAAGCCAGGGTACCGCAAGCCGCGTCGTTCTGGGTTGCATGTGAGGGCTCGATGACGGGCCTTATTGTACACATTCTTTGTTACATGGGGCAACTTGGTGTCGTGCTGTAGAGTTGGCACGTGCCTCCCTTTTGCATATTGAGTGTTGTTGTACATAGTCTCTTGTAGCACCTCTTTGCAAGCGCTTGTGTAATATGTTTCGGCTTTCATAACGTCAGTGTATCATGCTTGTTGGACGCCCTCCGCGTGTGATCTCTTACTGTGGCGGCTTGGGTGTGGGTGGCAGGTTCGGCATAAGGGAGGGTGACTGTATAGGGATGGGCACCAATTGTAGACTGCTTAATAAGCATGCTGGTATTTGTGCACCAGGGGTGCATAGCATGTGGGCACTATTGACAGCAGGGTGACAACATTACATTGTATAGCAAAACGTAGGCAAGGCTCGTCCGATGCACCCGGGGGATATTGAAAGCTCCTGTAACATAAGCAGATGCGAATGGCATCAACATAGCATTTAGCTCGCCAGCGTTTGGCGCGGCTGGCTAAGAGACTATGCACATCATGACAGGCACATCCATGCTGAAAAAGGAAATGAATGAAACGATCTATAAAAAAGTACATAGCCCTCCCACCATGTCTTGAACCAAGCGGCATTTAGGCAAGCTGAACTGCAGACCCACAAATCACATTCGTTTCATGAGAAGGTAGGAACAGTAGCCCAGTTTACCCCACGGCCCCCTTCTTGTAACCTTCGACAGTCTCACATACACGCAACAACAATGGTGCGTTCAATGAAAGAACAATATCAACTCAGCAGCATCTTCTACAGATACACGGCCCCTGGGCATTGGGGCAAACCCATCAAAGCGTTACTCCATGCGACTTGAGAGGCAACCATTCTGCAACATATCCCCACGATGGGGAAGGCGGAGGCAGGCTCGCCCTAATAAGGACCTCCTGGTGCTAGGTAGATATAGCCGGCCGCCTGCACATTCCAGTGGGCAGCTCAGTCATCAATTGTGTGGGCCTCGACATCAATGACTGGCCCACTCTCCCAACCACGACCTCCTGACGGTCCACCGCGCGGCGCCTGTGCCTGCTGTGCCTGCTGCTGCTGCCGAGGGCGCCGCCCCTGAAAGCGCCCAAATAGGTCATTCACAAACTGCGACTGCTGCGCCCGCTGCTGCTGTTGCGCCTGCTGCTGCTGGTACGCCTGGTAGGCTGCCTGCCGCTGCTGCTCCTGCTCCATAGCCTGCATCATCGCAGGGGTAGCAACACTGTTTGCTGCCAGGCATGCATACCAGTCCCCCGCTGACCCCTGGATGCAGGTGTGTCAACAAGGTCCAGAGCACAAGCACAGACAACTGCGAGACTATGGACAAATCATGCATCAGTCCCACTTATGGGTACTGGCTGGAGTCTGCCCACCATGCTCACAGCGTACTCTTACCTTCTTCCTGATGTAGGGTGCTGCCAGCAGGGGTCCAACAAACAGGAAGAAGGAGAACCACTTGAAAAGCTGGAAGACAAGGCCGCTGTATGTGGCATATGAGATCAGCAGGATTGCTGCAAAAGTGCCCAGGGGCGTGTTGAAAAACTCCCCTGTTCGGCGACGCCACTGCAGCAGGGGAAAAAAAGAACCCTTGGAAGGCCTCCACATCAGCAAGCCAATGCTGGCTCACCAAGAAAGCTCACCACAAAAGGCAACACAAGCAGTCAACACAGCTGGCAATCACCTTCTTCTTCATGCAATATCTACTGTGAACAAGCCCGCGTAAAGCTTGCAGAAAGCATCCAAAAGTACTGCCAAGAAGTTAGCCTATCAATAAGCATTCGCGCACCATTGGCCACTTGCGCTTCACGTCAGCCCACGCCTGGCTGGCTCTCCTCCGCAGCCCATACTTGACATCAACCTCGCCAGCTGCCTCCCGCACCCGCTCCGCTGCCTGCTGCGCTTTCTTGCTGACCTCATACTCGCGGTCAAGCTGTGCGGCCGTGCGGCTGGCGCTGTCCTGCACACGCTCAGCTGCTTGCTGTGCCTTGGTAGCTGCGTCCCGAGCTGCACCCTGCAGCTTCTCCTGCAGCTGCTGCTCCTCGGCCCAGTGCTTCAGCTTTTCCTGTGCCTCCCTTGCTCGCTCGTTGAAGGCGTCAGGAAACGACTGCTGACCAACCGCGCACCGTAGAGCTCGCACCCTCCTCCTGCCAGCACAGACCGGCCTGGCTATTTGCAGTCGTATGGGCGAGGCTCTCTGTACGCTGAACAGCTTCATGACGAAGGTTAGGTGAGAGTTCAGCTGCTGTTGCTGGGGACCAACCTCAAGCGTCTGTGTGAGGCAAGCACGTCAATATAAGAAGCGTGGTATTAAACAAGAGGAATTCGGGCAAGAGGTCTCGCTCGTCTCCCGCCTCGCAGGAGGGCGCGCAGGAAGAGACTGGAATTCCATGGAAGTGCTAGCATGTGCTAGGCTGGGTGCAGGCTTCTTTTCATAGGGTGAAAGAGATCTTCAAACGAATATGTCATAATGGTGCAGGTAGGCCCACGAGAACTGACCGACCCAGGATCGACCTGAACATCTGTAATAAGGCCAGGAGCTCAGGCCATACTTCTGGTTGCAGGCACAGGACGGCACCCCACTTGTTCAAGACCTCAAGGCCCTTGCTGATACTCTTGGGCCCTTGCAAGACTCCAAGGCACAGAGTTTCTTGGCGAGCTACCCATTGGATGTGATCTTCAGGTGGCGCTTAGCGTTGTGAAGCTGTGGTTCCAGCAATACGGCTGGCAATACGGGGCTGCTACGTGCTCCTAGCCCTGAGCTAACCACAGCAGGTTGAGAAGCCAACAGTAAGTAAGGTCCTTATTGTTGAGGCTGCCTGCAGGGAGCTGAGCGGACCGCAGGTGATGCCGGCAGTGATTGAAACAGCGCGCCAGGCGCTGGAAAAGGTGTTCAACACCGGCTTTGGTGAGCCACACTTCTATACGTTCCTAGTGTCCTGCTGCCCCTTTGTGGGACTGATTGCCTACCAAGCTTGATAATGCATGTCACAGCCGTCCACACTCACGCTGGTAGTGAAGTCGGCTGCGAGGCATTCAGGAGGCGAGCCCTAGGATCTTTACTGCTCTGCAGGGTCAGCTCTGCTGCCGCAGCTTGTCCCCTATGCCGCTGCTGCCCTCGCATCCGCTGCTGCACCCAGCATGCGGCAGCTAGCAGTGCAGCAGCTGGCCCGCCTGCTGGCAGCCCCTGCCTTCTCAGCTGCCTCCGGCTCACAGCAGCAAGAGCTGCTGGGGTTGCTGCTGGGAGCCCTTCGAGACCCTGACACTGGTGTGGCAGGCGCCGCAGAGGAGGCGCTTAGCTCTCTGTCCAGCTCTCCTGCTGCCCTTGGAGCGTTACTGAGCACCCCGCCAGCCTCACAGCAGCTACAAGCGCTTGCTAGCTCAGCAGACCCTGTGCTGGCTATCCGAGGTCTAACACTTGCACTGCGACTGGCGGCAGCAGGGCCGGAGGCTGGGGCAGCAGTGCGCCGGACGGGGCTGCTAGAGCCACTGCTGCGGGCATTGCAGGACCCCCGCGACATCCTGGCAGCAGCGGCTGCCCTGCAGCTTGTGAAGGAAGCGGCAGAGGGGTGTGACGCTGGCATGGCTTCAGAGCTTGGAGAGGCAGCAATGCCTGCCCTGGAGGCCTTGATGCCGGCAGGGACACCTGCTGGCACGCCGCAGCCGGATGTGGTGGTGCAGTGTGCGGCTCTACAGGTAAGGGGCTGATGCCATGGCTTTCTCTTGCATCCATGAGCGCAAAGATCTGGTGGGGCACAGGTCGGCTGGTTTGATGTGGGACCTGCTCACCAGCAAGGCTCACCATCGAATAACTTTTCTGTGAGGACCCATCAAGCGGGAAATGTGCAACAAGCCAGTCCCCAGCTCGCAAGCGGCGTGATCAACCTGGGTGACACCTGTGACTGCCAATCACTGTTGTTGAGCCTACTGCTCGCATTGTGCAGGCAGCAGCCGCTCTCCTCGTCGCCTCCTTGAAGGCGGGCCACGGCCCCATGGCTGTGTATTCGCAGCTTGCGGCCGGCCCAGCAGGTGCAGCAGGACAAGCCAGCAGGGTCGCCCAGTACCCTGTGCTGGCTGCAATCAAGGCTGTCCTGGATGTGGGCAGCTTGGAGGAGTTCTCTCCGGAGCTGGAAGAAGCGGCCCTGGATGCTGGTGAGGGCAGCGTGTAGCCTGGTGGGCTTTGGTGGTTGAGAATCACACCGGGCTCTGTTGACCTTGTTTTGAGAGCCCGGCATGTGGTCGAAGAGTGTTGTCTCTTCCCTTGCCTGTCTTGGCTTACTCATGGTATCCGGTGCCATTGAGCTGCTCCAGGAGACCACTGCCCAGGGCAATGGACGCCTGTTCAGAGTGGGTAGTGCGGAGCAAACCAGTGATAGTGTCGATTCAATTCCTTGGCAGCATGGTCTGAGGGGTGGACAGGACCGGTCAGCAGTGGGGTGGCAATTCGTGTGTTGGGGCTTTCCAAAGCAACTTGCTGCCTGTGCCCATCATTCTGCAGTTGGTACCATCGGCCTGGAGGCGCCAGGTGCCACAGCCATCCTACAGGACCCTTCACGGCTGATTCTTGATGTTGCCAGCAAGGCCTTGGGCAGGGCGCCCAACCCGTCCAGCCGTATCGGGGCCCTGCATGCTTTGGCTGCTGTGGCCGGGTCTGAGCGAGCTGCGGAGGCAGGGCGCGGGGCAGCGGCACTGCTTGGCCCCGTCGAGGAGGAAGCGCTGCGCTTTGCTGTGTATGAAGGTGCGAAGCACTCTCAAACGTTTGAGACCTGTGCAGGCAGCCAAGTGTGCTCTCAAGTATTGAAACGAGTTGCGGTGCCCGATAGAGATACCGGGGAATGCGGGTCGGTGGGATATGTGAAGGGCGTGAAGATAGCAGGCAGGCAGCCACCAGTCACTCCCTGTGTAAAGCTGCCCATGTTCTGTTGTTCCCCACAGGTGCCTTGTCAAGCAGCACCACAGCAAGCCCTGCCGACGTCACGCTGGACTTGTTAGAAAACCCATTCCTTGAGCTGAGGGTTGCGACCTACCGGGCCCTCAGCGCACTGCTGCAGCGCGAGTGGATGGCCGCTGCAGTCTGCTCTTATGCTGAGCTCTTGGCACGGCTGCTGAGCCCGCAGAGCGAGAGCGGAAGGCAGGGATGTGAGTGGCGATACGCATGTGTTAGAGCGTTGGCCGGCACCGTGCGCGCAGTCACAGCGGCAGGCCAGCAGCTGCACGAAGCATTAGGCAACGGCCTGACGGCTAACGGGACAGCAGGTCAGCACCAGCGGCAGTACAGTGGGCAGTACCGCGCATTGCTGGCGGCTGTTGCACAGCAAATAGATGATGCAGCCGCTCAGGGACCTTACGGGCTGGCTAGTGCCACTCCAGAAGCATTCCAGGTGGCAACCATTTCTCGGGGAGGGGGCCAGTAAGGTCGTTGGCAGTTGGGTTTTTATGGTGGCAGGGCTGATTACCGTGCCAGACCGTGCTGGGCTCAGACGGTGTGACTCACTACTGTGGGCTGAGGATGTGCAGTGAGTAACGCTGTGATGTCCCGGTGTTTTCTGGTGAAGTCCATGCCTGTTTGGTGCATCAGTTGGTTCGGTGATGTGGCGAAACGTATGACATGAGGGAATATTCTACGTTTGCCAGGCAGAGTGTTGACAGCGAGCTAGGGCGGTCAGTGCTGACTTAGCGGTCTAATCCCTCCTTGAGGCACAGCTAGGCCTCGTGGTATGCTGTGCATATGAACACGTGTGGCTGTGGGTGGCAGTAGTTCGTCAGTGCGGCATGCAAAGTAAGCCATTAGTACTACTAGAGTTACGAGGCGGGGGGGAGAACTATACATGTAAGCAGCCACTATATCCTGGCATATGGGTGCTGAAGATTATTTTACAGATTTGTCTTGCAGCATATACATTGTCCATAGCACATGGCCAGCAAGCAAGACGCAGTCCATCCCACCCACAAATCCTGAGGTAAGACTGCGCTCTCAAATCAACCATCTGGCTATAGCAGCCTAGCACACAAGGAGCCTAATGCACACGCCTCCCCCATCTGTCCTATTTGGAAGGTGCGACATGCTGGGCAAGCAGCCTTAGTCATGCACATTGTGGCAGGGAAACGGGATACATGAAGAGAACAAAAGCAGAGGCAAGAGCGCTACATGCACCATGCGACAGCCGGGCCAGTTGGTGAGTTCACGGCTAGTAAACCTAATGATTATGCAGTGACCGATACAATGCTGAGGAGCCTCCGCAACCTTCCTTCTAGTGATGCAATATGCTACAGAGACTACAATGCGACGTGGTGGCCACTCTTAGCCACAGGTTCACAAATCCTATGCCGCTGCAACAGCCTCACATGTCCTACGCCGCTGCAACAGCCCCCAATGTGTGGCCAAGGCCCCACCACCGGCCAACGAAGGGGATGGGAAGGCCGACATAATCAAATAGCTCACAAGGCACCCGATGAATGCTAGGCTGCAACACTTGTGACCAATGCTCCTCAAGGGATGCAGCTTAGCCCAATTGCTCATAGCATACCCACTCTCATAGCATACCCACTGGGGTATGCTATGCTCGCATACCCCAGACCCCGGCGGATGCCGAAGGCAGGTGCAAAATGCAGAACCTACAACAAAACTGGGTGAGTGCCGGACCTATTTTACAACTGCCCAAGCGGCTGCTATGGCACATGTGTATACAAGCTTACAACCTTTGGGGACACAATCTGGGGAAGCTGCTATGAGCCTAGGACTCCATCCTGTCAACAACTTCTCCTGCTGAGGGGTTCAGTGTTCAGCACGGCCTGCCTGCCCTCCCCTTCACCAGGTTGTTGTGCATTCTAAGCATCTGGTCACCCAGCCGGCACATCCCTACCTCCACCTAAGTCGGTTGAACAGCTGACGCTGGTAATGCCACAACCAATACCACTTCCTCCGTATCACCACACCCCTCATCCTACCCAGGTGATCCAACTCAATATGGCGCCGCCTCCAGTACAGGTCCTGCCTCCCACCCCAACCCATGCGCCTTCACATCCCCTGCTATGCCCAGCACTTTCCCACCTAGTAGCTGTGCTCAGGCAGCTGCATGCCCTGCATTGCGCACATGTCGCGCAGCACGGCCGTCATGCGAGAGTACAGCCGCGCCCCCTCCGCGGCCACCATGTCCACTTGCTCCCTCGTCAGCGCAGCGTAAGACTCTGCAGGCACGCATGCACCCAGGCGCACTGGTGAGCAGCTGAGAAGCGGCCTCTGGGTGAGGATGCAGCCCTGGGTCGGGCACAGCTAGGTAAGACACGTAAGCAGCAAGGAGAAGCCAGCAAGCAGCCAGCAAGTAAGACAATGAGGACTAATATCTTAAAAGGTTCTGGCTGACGAACTCTAACCTCTTCGGTGGTTCCGGCATACGAGCTCTAGTCGGTGCCATGCCGCCGTCTTGTGAGCGTTCCCACAAGGAGCACGCTGCCAGCCCCACCTGTCTTGGAGACTTCATCAAAACGGGTCACTATGAAATCCAGGGCCACTGCCCGGAGGTGGACCAGCCCGCAGTCGTCCGCCAAGGCCAGCAGGGCCGCCGCAGCGTCAGGGACCCCTGCGGGACACGCAACCGCAGGCTGCCTGCTGGCCAAGCTAGCCCTCCCTTACACTCCTAGCATGCCACAGGCCCGCGGCAATGAGACCCACTCATGTGGCTATCAGCTCCTGCAGGTATGAGCCTGAGCCTGCGCAATGGTGCGGCAGCACGGGGGGAGACAGAGGGCGGCAGGCAAGCCAGCCACATATGTGTCGTTCACTGCCCAGCCACCACAGCAGGCTCAGCGCAGCCCGCGCCCAGGGTCACCCACCGTCGTCGTCACAGTCGTCCTCGTCCTCCCCCAGGCACTGGAAGCCGCGGCCACCGCGGCCGCCCTGGTCCTGCTGCTGCGGCTGCTGCTGCCGGCCCTTCCTGGCAGCCCCCTTGAGCACCCGTGCCAGCTTGACCTCACACAGGTGAGTCAGCCGCGACACGCCGTAGTATTGAGCAACATGCAGGACACCCACCGCGGCCTGCACAGCGCATGGCCCAGCCCAGCCCAGTGTGTGGGACTCGGAGTTCGTACCTGTCCCACCCAGTCCCACCTGCCTAGCTAGGAGCTGTTACACGCCCGCGCCCGCTATGCTGAGACTAGCAACGTGCCGCGCGTCTGGTATTTGACCTGCAACCCCTGCCAGCTCCCTCCTTGGGATTTTCTACCATACAGGAGGCTTCAGCTGCCATGGCCTTAGCCGCTGTTCCAGCTGTGATGCCCCCAACTTGAGGCACAATGCCACTCTCCAGTGCCGCACCTGAGGGTCCAGCCCCTCTGGCAGCTCATCATGGTAGGCGTAGTGCAGGAACGACTCCACCGCCTCGCGCGAGAAGTGGTCTGGCACGGCGCACACGCTGCTGAGCGCATCCCGCATGCCGCTGTCACAGCGGGCGCGGAAGTGGTCGCAGCGGGCGCGCAGCACACTCCTGTGGACGGCAGGGCATGGACATAGGGGCTGCTTGGCTGCCGACTCTTACAGAGGTGCAGTTGTGCTCCGAAAGCAGAACATGTAGCGGGCCAGGTGCAGCGCCATGAGTTCCCAATGACACCTGCAGGTGGCAAGCCTTACGTGCATCCCAGCTGAACAGGCAGCAGCTATACTTGGCACCCGCCACCCAGCTCCGCCAATCCCGTTCCCCAGCTGACGCCCCATGGCCCAGGCACCCCTGCCACTGTACCATAAATGCCAGCCCAGCCACCATGCCCAGCCCGAGCTGCCCTTCCCCACAACCCACCCACCCACCTGTGCACGGGGATCTGCCACCCCGCTCCCTGGAGGGTGCAGTCCGGCTCCCCCAGGTCCTCTGGTGCCAGCCTGGCAGCTGTGGGGCTGGCTGGTGGCGAGGACAGGGTGCCGTCGCCCCCGTCAATGACCATGCCGTCTGGGCTTCGAGGCGTGCTGTCCTCTACAACAGCATGGCACGGAGCTGCATGCCGTGAGCGGTGAGCGGCACCGGTGGCAACACACGCTGTGACTATCAGGGACCTGGGCACTAGCCGTCCTTGCCGGGAGGCTGGGATCATGACGCGGGCCAGCTCAAACACAGTGCAAGGACAGCCAGGCAGCATTCCCCCAGCCTCACACCCTGCACCCTGCATGCTGAAGGGAGTGACAGACTGCGGTTGCAAAGTGACGCAGGTTGTGCTTTCACCGAGCGACGCCGAGCTCTTGTGGCCTCCGGAGCAGGAGGCGAGCAGCTTGGAGAGGCGGGAGGGCCAGGAGGAGGCGCGCTCGGTGTCGGGGGTGGGCGGCAGGCCATCCAGCACTGCGGGGCAGGCACCCAGATACTTCCCTGGGGCAAGCACTGTACGGCCTGGTTGCAGATCGCATCAATACCAAGCCGCATGGGACGGAGGCAGCCCAGCGGAGGCCCTAAACAGCAGCGAGCTGCAACTGTTTTGGCGGTTTCAAAAGTGGCTTCCGCGGGTCCTAGCACAGCGAGCATGCGGGGGCAGGGGGGGGTGCCTGGCTGCCCACCTGCCGTGGGCGAGGACGAGGGGAAGAAGCAGCCTGAGGATTCGCTGCAGGAGCTGGAGGGGGTCAGCCCGCTGGCCTTGCCTGCACCCACCACCACCACCCAAGCAAGAAAGGTCGTCATCAGGAAGGCTTGCGCTGGTAACCAAGCAGCTAGGCGTCCAGTTGCTGCATAGCCAACGCTGCCGCAAGGCCGGTACTAAATAGACGCACCCTACATGACCACCTCCAAACATGACGCACGCCTGGGCTTCTTCTCATCCGGCGAGTGCGGAGCAAAGCTCCATCTGTCATGTGCAGAACCACGCAAGCACCTGGGGCTTGCCCAGCCATGACTCACGAGCGATGGCCGCCACGTCCTGGGCGTAGGTGGACGGCATGTGCGCGGCCTGGGTGCGCTGCTTGCGCTCCAGCCTCAGCGTGGCCAGCAGGATCTGGGCATCTGTGGGCACCTCCAGGTCGCTGAACCGCACCTGGCTGATCACCTGCACACACCACCCATGCACGGCCGGCAGCACAGCTGCTGGTCAGCACAAAGATGACTCAGCCAGGCTGGAGGGAAGCAGCACCCTTGAAATATCTTGAGCATCAAACCCTCCAAGGTCACCGGGTGGCCACCCCGTTCCGAGCTGATGCGCTCTCACACCAGCCTCTCACCACCAGAGAATCTCTTCAACAAGGTTGGGTCAGACTCAGAACCGAAACACATACTGCCAGACCCCTCTGTCGCTGACATGCAGCCCCAGCCGCCCAGCTGGCTCGCTCGCTCGCCTTCTGTGTGACGGCCCCGCTGGCCTTCTTGGTGATGAGACGCAGGTCGTTGGGCGCCACAGGCACCACAATCATGCCTCCCTCCGGGCGAAGCAGCTGCACCAGCGGCTGCAGGCGGTCTGGGGGGCAGGAGGCGCCCACATGCACGCGGTCGTACTGGCCCCGGTGGCGGGGGGTGGGCATGAACACGTTGTGCTGCTCAAAGCGGATGGGGGCGGCGGTGGAGGCGTACCTGGCCGGAGGGGGCAGGCAGGGAATAGGGGTGGTGTGTGATCTGGCCATCGAGGAGCTCACACAGGCGGGACTTCATGCAGAAAGGGCTGAGGGTTGTAAGAAGACACGCTGGATACGAGGTATGCTGGCCTGCCAATCGGCTAAGGCAGGCTGCAACCCCGGGACCGGTCTCGGGCACACTAGCGGCACACGTTTTCATCTCATACCAAGGGCCAACCACGAGCAGCATTATAGAAATAACCAAGGCGCTCCTACTCACTCAAGTCAGACTGACCATCCCACTCACTCTCCGCTTGTGCCCGCCAGGCGGCGCACGTTGTCCTTGCAGATGCGCACGCAGTCGCGGCGGATGTCCACGCCCACCACGGCCCCCTGCCGCCCCACCAGGTAGGCGCAGGCGGCGGTCAGCACGCCGCAGCCGCTGCCCACGTCCAACACCTGCACGATTTAACCGAGGAGCAAAGCAAGGGCCCGAGAGAGCGGGTTGAACTTCGTTAACAACAGAGGACAAAGAAGGTCACATGCCCTTCAATACCGTTGTGAAACAGGACACGATCTGGCAGGCATTTATGATTTTATTGAAGCACGAACCCAGCCTTAGAGGGCCGCCAGCCATGCCATGGGGCCCGCAGGTAAGTGCAGCTGGTACATGCGTTCCAGCACTGACCTTGTGGCCGGGTTGTAGCTGCAGCGCCTCTAGGCAGGTGGCGTGCATGTGTGGTGCGCTAATGTTGAAGTCCATTTCCTCGACCCTGTAGCACCACCGGCAGGGAGGCCAACCAAGTCACGCACGGTCTCCCATGCTCAGCTCTTCAAAACAGAAGGCAAGAGCCTCTGACCTCGCCGGCTGGCACAGTGCTCGACCTCGCCAGAGGGTGCTCCGCACTCTTCAACAAGGCCAGCACATAGAAAGACGTGAGGGGCCGCAGGTCCAGCAAATATTATGCAAGTTGAGTCCCGGCACTGCATGTGACAGCACCCCAGGCTGGCCTGGGTAAAACAAACAAAGCCAGGGGCCTGTACCTGATAGGTGCATCGATCAGCGCCTCGTCCCGGTACTGATCTACGACAAACATGTCTCTCGCGCACACCCGCATGGCCTGGGCCACACGGTCGCTGCACAAGCAGGGGCAACCCAGCAGCTACATCAAGGCCAGAACCTCCTGCCACCTCTGTGGGTCAAGGTTGGCACCTCAGGGGCACCACGGGCTCAAGAGCCAGACATCACGCGACAACAGCAGAAGAAAGTCGCACTGGCTGCGGCACCCCTCCTACACCGTCGAACAATTCCACAACCATGGCCAGCATCACTCCTTGTGTTGGGGCTACCAACACCGCGCTGGTCGCCTGCCGGCGCTCTGCCGCAACTCACTTGGTGAGCGCCCCTGCGCGCTTGAGGTTATGCACCAGGTCATCGTTGGTGGCGGCTGCCCCGTGCTCCACCAGACGGTGCGGCGCAATCAGGCGCAAGAAGTGGTGCAGCGGGATGCGGTCACGCACGACCCCGGCGCCGCGCCGGCGAACCTGTTGCTGCAACGCAGGAAGGCAGCCTGCGACTCAGCGTCTACTGCTGCTATTTCTTCCACAGCCCCCAGGTCCTGGGCTGGCTAACCCGTGGCATAACGCTAGCATGCTGCTGTGCGCTGCAATAAGCGCAATGCAGCCTTTGGTGGGTTTGCCAGCGCACTGCAACAGCTTAGTCTCACAACCCTACCTGCTCCTCTTGTTCGTCCTCCGAGTCACTATCTAGCTGAAAGTCCAGGTTGTCATCCATTTCGTGTTCTCTGCGGTCCATGCTGGCAATCCCAGCTTGTCTATCCTGCGGCCGGGGGTGCAGAATAAGCGCCACCCTGAAAGACAGGTATTACGCGCGACCTCACGACGGTGCTGCGGAGCTAGCTCATGACTGCAGAAAGCCTCACTCGAGGTCATGCCCCAAGCGGATGCGCCCGACTGTCTACGTTGGCAGCTTAAGCGCAGCAGACAATTTTATATGGCGAATCAAAGCGCGCCACCAATACGCCGGCTACACTGTAGCCCTTGTCCTGGGCCCAGCGAGTGCATCTGCGCGCCATGTCAGCGATGCCTGCAACCCCGCACGGCCCTGCCAGCCAAGGATGCAATAAGAACCTGCTAGGGCTGCGTTGGATCAGTAACTCACCGCGGTCCCCCACCCACGCCCCTCGAGTGTCGGAGATATGATAGCGGGCCACGAGTTACGCCCTCTCAGCACGGCGTTGGACGGTTCTCTCCACTCACTCTATTACGCAGGTACAGGAGAGGCACGGACAGCAAACGGCACTGACGTCGAGCTGAGTGGCCTGGAGAACCCCTCTTGCCCCTGCTTCCAAGGGAGATGAGCTAGCCAAGCACTATCACATGTATCTTGCTCTCTCGGAAGCAAGCATGGACTGCCATGTACAGATCATGTACACCACTAGGCTTGCTCCCTAGGTGGTTCCCACGTGGCATTAATGAGAAACCCTTACGGTGGAACCGCTAGCGCCCTGCAAACCGGTCTTACAAAAGGAAGCTCTGATGGCCCCAGAAGCATATGTATTCGTATTAGGCAACATGAAGAGAATCTTTAGGCTTTCTAGTGAGAGTTTGACCAGCTAGTCCGTAGCACAGTGTCAAGTTGTCAAGTGCTTGGTAGTAGGGCAGTCATGATTGCTAGGGCCCCGCTACTCCCTGCACACCCCACGCAGAAATAAACTAGTCGCCGAACAAAGTGAAGGAGATGACGTGACCGTCAAAAGGGTGGACCTGGTCCCTGGCTTCTCGGCGCCTCCAGTCGGGAAGACCGCCGCCAAAAGCCGTCAACAGCCATCAAATTCAGCTTGCCCACTGGTTCCACTTCCAACCCCTATCTGTACAGAGACCTTACATAACGATACGCACCATGACCCAGAAAGAGGGCCGCATTGAGGACAGGGTGAACAGGTGGGCTGCAGTCGCCTTCCTGGCACGATTTTGCCTACAAGGTTTTATATGACCATCGTGGCACATTCAACACCGACACTCGACAGTTAGGGTTCAAACTAACAGCCTGCCCAGCAATGTGCCCCCCTGCAGCACCCATGAGCTGGCGCAGCAGGTTTTGAGGAGAATCAAGCCCAAGCTGTTGATCAACAATGAGTTTGTGGACAGTTTGACCGGGAAGACCTTCAACACCCTGGACCCACGCACTGGGGAGGTGTTGGTGGAGGTTGCCGAGGCGCAGGCAGAGGATGTGGACAGGGCCGTGCAAGCTGCCAAGAAGGTAGTAGGGCAGGTTGAAGCAGGGGCATAGATGGTGTCAGCTGCAGCTCTGCATCCAACTCTTGCTGAAGTGTGACTGCAACTGTAGCAGGACTGCACTTGCGTAATCAGTCATTGGTTTACCTTGAGATATAAGCCCCCTGCTTGGGTTGGATGTTGCGCACCTCCTTGGGGGTCACGTGCGTGCCGGGGAGTAAGCTTGGTCGGATGTCAATGGTAAGTCTACTACCTGTCCACACTATTTTTGGAAACTGAGCAGGTGAGCATGCATGCACCCTGATGCTTGACAGGTGGTCTTAGTCATTTGCAGGCATTTGATGAGGGACCCTGGCCACGTATGTCTGGTAAGGAGCGTGCCAAGGCGATGATGAACCTAGTACAGCTTCTGGAGGTAAGCAGGCTTGGTGTTCTCTCTGTGCACGTGCTGCATTGTTTTGGGGCAGATGGCGCAAGGGTTTGGTATGGATGTCTCAGCCTTCCCCTCAGGGTACTGCCTGTTATCTACGGTGTCCCAAGAGTGGCAGGAGTTATCCTAAAGGGGGGGTTCACCACCTGTAGCATGTGGGCTGTGTGCAGCAACATGCGGAGGACTTGTGTGTGATTGAGGCGCTGGACAGCGGCAAGCCCCTCAGCCAGATACGCAGCGCGGATGTGCCAGAGTCCATCGAGCACTTCCGCTTCTACAGCGGCTACTGCGACAAGATCTATGGCGACACGCTGCCCGTGTCCAAGGACTTCACAGCTTATACGCTGAAGGAGCCTATTGGCGTGGCGGGGCAGATCATCCCCTGGAACTTCCCACTGCTCATGGCCGCGTGGAAGCTGGCGCCAGCCATCGCCTGTGGCTGCTGTGTGGTGTTGAAGGTGAGTCAAGGCGGGGTCATGGCTGGGTGCTGTATCAAGCCAGGCGCAGGGCTTGGTTTGTGGTGGCTGTCCTACGCTCCAGGGCTCTAGGCAGCATCACTGATGCTCCCTGGTTGAAGTTGGTTGATAGACTAGTGGGCTTGATCGGCATGCAAACGCAAAGTGCCCAGCCACTGCTGGCCAAAAAGAGATTAAGGATTTTGGCCTTGCTTGGTCGATTTTGCCGAGTGCTCAGACGGTGTCGCCGCCTCCCTCTCTAATCAAACTCTGTGGTAATGCCTGCACGCCCTCGCCCCATGCCACAGGTGTCCCAATACACTCCGCTGAGCGCGCTGCTAGTGGGTGAGCTGGCTGTGGAGGCGGGGATCCCACCCGGCGTCATCAACATCCTGCCCGGCAAGGGGGCGGTGTGCGGCGATG
>BBXU01000422.1:0-10906 GCA_001598975.1 Parachlorella kessleri
CGGTGCAGGGCGGGCAGCTAGGGAGCAGAGTTTGCAGAGTAGGGTGTGAGTAGAGCGTCAAGAGGCTTCCCTCAAACTTCGCTTCATGGTCTTCGTGGTAGATGGCATTGTGGGCTCTGGGGCTCTGCCTTTGTCGGGGCCTGGGACCACACCCAAGCCTTTGCACGATGCAATTCTGCATGGCGTTGCCTGGGCTGTGTTCAGTCTCGTTTGAGCAAAGCTCTAGGTACTGTACCGAGCTTGTGCCCACTGACCATGTGGTGGTCACCAACTGTGACTATGAAAGGGCCTGCCTGTCATGGTGCTGAGTGACTAGTGGCTTGACGAGTCCCTACTTTGACTGCCCTGGGCTGCTGCTGCAGGTGGCGTTCACCGGCTCCACCAGCGTGGGCATCAAGATCATGCAGGGAGCTGCCGAGCACATCAAGCCGGTCACCCTGGAGCTGGGGGGCAACTCCCCAGTGGTGGTCTGCCCTGACGCCGACATACAGCAGGCGGCCGAGGGTGCCCACTTCGCCCTGTTCTTCAACATTGGTGCGCTGTGCAACCTGGTGCAACCCACCTGCGTGCACCCCTCCGCTAGACGTGTGTTCAAAGGGGGGTGGGGAGGGGGTGCCGGGCAGTTTTATAGGTACTGCAGGCTGCTTTCCCGGTCCTTTCCTAGTTCTAGTGGTAGACAGGTGGGATCGTTGGGTCGTTTGTTGGCAACATGTTGGCAGGTGGGGCAGTAGCTGGCCCAGCTGAGGCATCTGGTAGGAGGCACCTGGTAGGAAGCATAGCATTCCTGGCTTGTTTGCAGGGGAGTGCTGCACCTCGGGCGCCCGCACCTACGTGCACGAAAGCATCTATGACGAGTTTGTCAAGAAGTCCGTGGAGCTGGCCAAGGCCAGGAAGGTAAGCCTGGGGCTTTTAGTAAGGTTGGCTGATTCAGAGGGTGCTGCAGTCCATGCATGGCTTGCAGCGAGTGCAACTGATAGCACTTGCATGGCTTCCTGCGACTGCAACTATAGCATGTATTACTGGTTGAGGTACTAGTAGCTGCCAAGAACCCCACCGCCAGCAGATGTGGAGTCCCTAACATTGACAATATGTGCAAGCCTGGGTAACCATTGCCCCTCTGCTTACATAAACAACTATAGCTGGTGTGACCAAACGTGCAGACTGGGGACCCGCTGGATGACTCGATGCAGCAGGGGCCGCTGGTGTCCAAGAAGCAGCTGGAGAAGGTTCTGGACTACATCAAGAAGGGCCAGGAGGAAGGTGAGCACGGCCGGTCGGGGCCGCAATCTCTGGCTGTTCTGTGCCTCTTTGCTGGGAAAGTGTGGACCCAGCTGCGAGGGTAGCTGTTGGTTGTGGCAGCAAGTGGCCCTGGGTTGTAGGATTTAGGCATTGATTCAGACATTGGTTTGTCTGTGCCCAGGGCAGATATCTATATGAGGTCGTGAAGGGCTGACAGTGGTAAAAGTCACGATGTCCCATCTTGCTCCTTTGCATAACACGACTTCCTGTGCAAGCATGCAGCACTTGTCACTTTACAAACGGAAGTGGGCAAGGCAGCACACTCTTCAGAACCTCTGTTTGTATGGCCGCAGGTGCCAAGCTGGAGTGTGGTGGCAACCACATCGGGGACAAGAACGGGTAGGCACACCAGAGTGCACCATTTTGGGACATGCGAGCGGGGTTGGGCACTTTCTGTTGTGCAACATCGATAAATGCAGCTAGGTCCAAGTCGAAAAGCACAAATCTTCTGCACCAAACCACAATAGTCATGTGTGCGAAGAAGCGCTTCTACTCTTCGGCTCCGGGGACCCCAGCACAGTGAAGCCATCCAAGTCAAGCGCCATTGAAAGGGACAGCTTGCGCCTGCAGGTACCTAGTGGAACCCACCGTGTTTAGCAATGTGACAGATGACATGGCTATTTGCCGTGATGAGGTAAGTGCGGAATGAGTATGTGCCGGCCATGTCTTGCAGCCATGCTTTTGAGTGGAACGGATCTGCGTGCCAATGGCATGTAGGCACAGCATTTCTTGGTGGTTAGCCCGTCTTAGGAGGGACAGCTGACTTAACCCCTTGCTGTGCAGATCTTTGGTCCGGTGCAAGTCATTTTGAAGTGGAGCGATATTGACGAGGTAGGTAGTACCATGTTGGTCCTATACACTCTATTTGTCCATGGATGGACATGTGGTTTATTCTGTACCATTGAAACAGCCACAGCCGGTGCGTTGGGGACTGGCTAGAAGGCATGCAATGCTCATATACGCAGTGGCTGGTCAGATTTAGCCCAGGGCAAGTGAGGCTGTGAGCTGCAGTTGGGGTTGTCAGTGTTTGCGGTGGGCAAGCACTGGGAGACTTCCGCTACAAACTAATGTTGTCTGTCCTGTGCTGCTGTGCAGGTCATCCAGCGTGCCAATGACACAGAGTACGGGCTGGCCGCCTCCGTGTGGACCAACAACCTGGACTCCATGCAGGCGCTCACCCGCGGCATCAAGGCAGGCACCGTCTGGGTGAGTGTGCCCACCCTCACCCTGGCTTGACCTGCAGTGCCATGCCGGGAGTGTGCTGTTTGACGTCCCTGCTGCGTAGCTTTGATCTTTTGCTCTGCTGTGTGCAGGTGAACTGCCATCACCAGCTGGATGCCGGGGTGCCGTTTGGAGGTAAGAGTGGGGCATGTGGGCTCAGATGGCGGGCTAGGTGTGGGGTGCTGGGTGCTGCTGCAGTGGGCATCCATGTACAACTGAACCGGAATGCATGTTCTGTGCGCATTCGTCTACAGGCTGCAATGTTGGGGTGTGACGAGATGAGAATCTCGTGTTTCTGAGCATCTGTCATGGCAGGTGTTGCTAACCGCCACACTCTACCCCCTTGGTGCAGGGTATAAGATGTCTGGCTTTGGCCGGGAGCATGGAGTTGACGTACTGCATCATTATACTCAGGTGTGTAGGAGTGGCAGACACCGTGGCCCGCAGTTGCGCAAATAAACTATAGATGTAGGCTGGTGCGTGTAAGCTGTGTGTGGTGCAGTGTGGGTTGGCAAACACTGGCTTTGTAATGCAGACAAGTATTGGCTGATCGATGATTCAGACTCTGGTTATTCCCTTGACTGATTGCGTCCAACTCTGCCTGCAGACCAAGAGTGTTTACGTGCCCCTGCCCAAGCACAAGAGCTGGTAAGTGCGCTGAGCCTGTTCCTACCTCCGTGCCATGCTCAATGGCTGTGTGATAAACCCTTAGTTACTGTAGAGGTTTTGGCCCTCCTTGCATCCACCACGTGGTGCATGCACATGGAGATGGTACCTAGGTTTTGTGTTTTGTGGCCAGTGACACCCTGGCTTCATTGTTTGTCGCTTAATGGATCCATGGCAGCATGGTCGAGTGGTGGTATGCTGTCAGTCTAGCTTGGTCCAGCCAGCCTTTGCATTAATGCCGACGTGTCATTGCTTTATGCCTCGCAGGCAAATCATGTAAGCGGACGCTTAACAATGGCTGCAGCGGCGCTATGACAAAAATGGATATATAGGTTGCTTGGCTTTGCACATGGGATGTACTCCCCCGGAGGCCTATGAATGTAGCTTGGGATGCAACAGATAATCCCTATTCACGATGCTGTTGGCACTATATGTTCTTCATATTGCTTATTACATATGTGACTGTGGACATGCTGGTGCAAGATGTTGCCAGGCAGACGCAATCCGTACAAAGGTTGCAAGGTGCCTGCTGTTTGCCATATTTCTGTTGAAGGATAAACTGTAATGACGTGCGCTGTGTGCAACAGTATGGAAGAAGGCTGTGAAGGAAGAGGTCTAAGCATCATTGAGGCAAAACTTCACAGAGCATATTGTACAGCCGACAGAGAGGTCCTAGATAAACGCTTCCCTTGCTTCCATGTGTCACGGCCCTCAAGTCAGTGTCCAGCTAGCCCTGTCCGCGCATCTTCTACCAGAGTCGGCATAATACTGCAATGCAGCGCAGAGAGAGTTGTAGCCCACCAAAGGGATGAAAACTGCAGCACCGTCACAGTCAGTATTACATGTCCCAACCACTCTGACAGACAGATGACTAGGGACAAGGTCACCCAGACCTTTGACTAAACAAACAGACTTTTCAGCCGTCGAGTCTTCTGGAATGACAGTGGAGGAGACTGAATACAACAGCACAAGTCGAACCTTCCATCACACAACGGACTTGATAAAACAGCAAAAAAGCAGGAGCAGCGCGGCCGCCGTCACCATACTTGAACCAAGAACCAGACTAGTTTGCAGAATACAATTCTCTGATGCCTGACATACCCATAACTAAATCTTCCTCCTACTACTCAACCTAGAAGGGAAAAACCTATGACAGGGATCTGTGTATTTTACAAAAGCATGTTTCATCTCACCCCCAAGGGACCTGCATGGGAACTGGCAACTCATACACAGCCAGGTATGGTAGCAAACTTGCCTGGCAATGTCGCAAATTTCACTTCCCAACCTGCCTGAAAGGCAAGCAGATTCAGCACAAGCCTTCACCCTAGAAGTATGCATCGGCCACAAACAATGTCATGTAAACAATAAGTCTGTCGACCTCTTTCTGTCTGCGTACTTGGGGCCCCTCGGTCTCCTTACAGAGAAGCCCACCCTTCACTCGATGTAAGGCTGGGCCTTGAGCTTGCGCAGGTCGCCCAGCAACAGCTTGATAAAGAAGTCCGTTTCCTCCGGGTTTGCAACCCACAGGATGGAACAGCAGTCCCGTGTGGCCACATCGTTGCCGCTGGCTGTGAAGCGGTCGCCCACATGCAACACCTGCAGCAACAGAAAACTAGTAAGCAGCCGATGGACACAGGGTTTCACAACTGTCCGAGGTCGAAAAAGCTGGCGGGTAGGAAGGCAAAACATGAGGCGTAGGAAGTCTGCCTCCTCCTTGAGGCAAGATGGCCAAGCCACCAGCCTTGGCGTCCCGCCCCGGCTATGAGGCTCTCGTGCCACCTCCGCAGCAATGTGCAGCACACTCAGGGAGGCAAGGGCAGGCCTGGGAGCAGTACTGCCAGCGGCCTGGCCTGCCAGCAGCAGTACTGGGCAGTTGTGCAGCGAAGCGAGCCAGGCATGCCTACCTCAGAGGGGTTGTACCCCAGGTAATTCATCAGAGCCTCCAGGCCCAGGGACTTGTTGCCCACGTCTACAAACACGTCGTTGCCGCCTGCAGCAGGTGTGGTTGGCCTCGGTGGTCCAAACCAATGACTGGGCAGGACACGCACTTGCTAACCCAAGGCAGGACGTCTGGCGTAGCATGCTCTGAACATCGCTTGCTACCTCTCACCGCGCTGCTCGAGAGAAAGCTATAATTGGGTCTAGCGGTGCCTTCCCCATTACAGAGGCGCAGGCCGGGACCCCCGCCTGGATGACAGCCTAACGACCCATCACCCCCCTGGATCGCAATGGCAGTCTCCGTCGTCTGAAGGGGCCTGCCCACCCACCCACCCACCCACTCACCATTGAAGGCGCAGAAGGGCACCCGCGAGGACAGCTGCATCTGGACTGTGATGGCCAGCTCCTCCAGCACCTCATAAATGGTGGCCTCCGTGGGGACCACACCCACCGCACGCTCCTTCTTTACTACCTGCCAGATGGAAGCAACCACGAGCAGATGGTGGCAGCTTAGCGGCGGCGCATGCAAGCACTACAGCAACGCATAGAGAGTCGCGGGACCTGGCCGTTTGTATGTACCACGCTCGATGGTGCTCAGGTAGCAAGGAATGTGCACCAGAGGAGGCCCTGACAACTGCCGGCGGCGATTAGGTCGGCAACCCATGCGCCCTGTGTTGGCAGCAGCTGGCAAGCCCGCCCGCCCACTAGCCAGGCAGGCAAGCAGCCTCCACCTCCCCACCGCTCGCCCAAGGAGCACCCCCACCCTTCCTCCTTGTGATCATACCTCCACTGGCAGGCGTAGCCTCTTGGCCCCCTCCAGCAGGCTGGCCTCTGCCTCGTCCAGCAGCCGCCGTATGTCACCCTCCTGCCACGACATCATGTAGGGGCTCTTCCACTCCTCGTCCGGCACAAACTCCAGCCGCCGGCTGGGGTACGCCACGCGCAGCAGGTAGTTGCACTCGCCGCCCATGATGTGGAACCTGCAGCAGACGGGGCAGGCATGCACACTGCCTCCCATCTCAGGCTCAGGCCGCTCCAAGATCAAGCCGCTGCACCACCTTCTCACCATAGATATGACATATTGGTCCTGCAGGAGGTGGCCCAGTTTGGTGCTCTTTTCCCAAGCAAGGAAACACACCCACCAGCTGTACGGGCAGCCGTAGCTGCTCCCCACCTGTCTGTGATGCTCTGCGGCAAGTTGAGCTGCCGGAAGGCCGCCAGCAGCCCCTCCACCCGCTGCTCAAACCGCTCCGGTGACCCCGGGTAGCCGGCCGCGGTGACGATAGCCACGTGCACGTTGCTGCGCATGAGGCCGATGATGTGGCGGATCATCTCGTTGTCGTGCTCCATGTGGGCACCGTCCGCGTAGAGAGTGCCGTCGGCATCGAAGGTGATGAGCCGCAGGGTCTCGGCCGAGGCGTGCACCTGCCAGGGTGGTAGCCAGACATGAGGCTATCCGGCTCTGACATACAGTGCACATGACACGGCCAGCTTCCCAGCCAGGCGGTGCGGCAACTTGGCACTCTACAGCATCCTCTTCCCCCTGCAAGATGGACAATAGCCCACTGTGTCCATCAGTGATTTGCACAGCGCCGTGAGGAGCCTACTCGGGCCAGGGTCTCTGACACATAAGAAAGGAGAGCCTCACATGCATAGCGCCTACCTGCGCTATGTTGAGGATGTGGCGGATCTCGGCAAAATTAGGCGGCACGTACTGTCGGCGGGACAGCGCAAAGAACTCATCGTACTCCTGAAAAGCCTCCACCAGCCTGCAGTGCAATGTCTCGTGCCAACAGGTAGCACACCAATGACAGCACCATGACAGGGTGCACGTGCCTGTGCGGTGGGGTAGCGCACATGTACACCCAGCACCACCTCCCAGTCCCCGCAAGGCAAGACTTCCACTCCCACTCCATCTATAACGCAGCAGGCATGCTCCAATTGGGCCAGGCCAGTCCAGGTCAAAGAGACCTCCCAGGGTCCTCTTCCCGCCTGCTGCGGCTATCTCTTCTTTCACTGCAGCTGCAGCGAACCTGATAGGGGTGAAGAAGCTGCCTACTGTAGGCACCATGCGCCGCAGCCGGCTTTGCCGGGGATCCTTCCGGTGCTCAACAACCCAGCGCTCCACCTTTTGCATGACCTGCAGCACAGGGACCGGGCACAGTGGCCCCAGTGAGCATAAGGCAACCTCCATGGCTCCCCGCCTGCTCGTAAGCAGTTTTAAGTGAGCTACAATCTTGTGCTCCACTCAATGTGTCCGACGAGAACGTGCTGTGAAGAAGGGTTCGACCACTTGGCCCTGTGCTGTTAGCCTGGCTTAGGCAAATGCTGTGACGTGCGTCCCCAACCTGGGCCTACCTCTAGGCTGGTGTGCGTCTGGTGCATGTGCAGCAAGAACTCGATGAACTTGTCCTGCTCCTTTAAGTGGCCCTTCCGCCGCAGCACCGCCGCGTCTGAAGCGCTGCGGGCCCGCTGGCCAAACATCTCCGGCTCTGGTGGGTTCAGAAGCTCCTGCCAGTACTGCTTGCTGCCAGCGCTGCCTTCCTCGCTGCTGTTGGCGGCCACACTGCTGCTGCGCTCCAATCTGCCGTCCAGTAGGGCGCCTGGGCCGCTGGGAGGAGCGTGGCTCAGCTCCCCGTTCACCTTGCTGCTGCTCACTGCCTGGCACACAAGCTGGCGGTGCTGGCGGTGACTGGCCCATGCATGGCGCCGGGTAACACTGCTGACCGATGCAGGTCGTTGCAAGAGGAGAGACCTGCAGCTTGCAGGGCTCCCCAGGCAGAAACTGACCATGATGATATGGAGCTGCTCGTCAATTCAAACGTGCAGGACCTGATGAAGTCGAAGACACCTTGCGACAGGAGCAGGCGACCGACTCTATTGAATCCCTGGGAGTGGACCTCCCGATCAGAAGTCTTGCAGACTCGCGGTCCCGCCCTGCCAGGCTGGCGGTGATAGAACTACCTTGCCGGAAAGCATGACATCCATAGCAATTGCCATAGCACTTGCACAATCACTTGAACGTGCAGCCCTATACTACACGTGTGCTCCTGGCTGCCTGAGGGGTCTGGTTGCCACCGCCTTCCTACCACTCGCAGCTAGCAGGGTTCCCTTAAGCCTTACGTGCCCCACTGTCAACCATGGCCCACACCAGGCCTTTTGTCCCTTGCCAGGGTGCTGGACGGCGCCTGCAAGTGGTCGCTAGGCAGGGAGGAGGCTATGGCAGCGGCCCAAGCTTTGGGGACAGGCCTGGTGGTGGCCCTAGCTTTGGCCGCGACCCCACAGGCAGGCTGATCATGCCTGGCAACGGCCCCCAGGGAGGCCCCGCAGGCAGGAAACTTGTTCTGCCAGGGCAGCAGGGCGGCCAGCGGCCGCAGCCAGGCGGTGGCGCCGGTGGTGCACCCTCTCCCGCTTTTGGCAACTTCCGGCCGCCCCCAGGCTTCATGGATGCGCCAGGCAAGCCTGAGGCACCAGAGGCGACGATGAGCGTTGAGGAGATGCTAAACCGGCTGCGCAGCAACGCGGGCGAGTGGCACCAGCAGGCCAAGCTGCTGCCGCTGCTGCTGCGGGCCGGGTGCGACAGCGTGGCGGTGGAGGAGGCGGTGGGCCTGGAGCGGCGAGTACAAAATGTGTGGATCGCCGCGGAGCAGGTGTGACTCGAGTGCATGTCACAAGGAGGGCACCAAGGGTGCACCAAGGCAGTGAGCTGCGCTGTCGGGGAGGAGTGGCACACGAGTCACAGTGACTACCCTGCTTATCATCCTGCTGGGCGTATGTGTGCACCAGCAGAGCTAATGCAGGAAAGGCACCGTAACGCGTTTCAGCTAGGGTGCTTGGCCCTGCACATCCGGCCAGCCCTTTGATGGGCTGCGTGCAGCCTATAGTGTCCTAGACAGCAGTCTTGCAGGGCTGCATGTACGACATCTTGTGTGCTTGCTTGTCAACCCTCAGTGCGCCTGGCAGCCTGGTTTGCCCCGCGACCCTGGCTTCCGATTGCGCCGCGACTGCAGGTGTACGAGTCCGTCAAGAAGTCGGGGGAGCTGTCAGGCGCAGAGCTGGCCCACTTTGATGGGGAGGGCGGGGAGGAGCTGCTGTATGAGCTGCGGCTCCTTTCCATCAAGCAGCGCACGCAGGCGGCGGCGTACATTGTCGAGAATGACCTCACACCGCAGGTAGGCGCGCTTGGGCCGAGTGTACTCGCTCGCTCTTTGGGCTGGCTAGGCTGGCGTGGGCGGGAGCAGCCATGAGAGGGAGTAGGGAGAGGCTGCTGGAGGATCCAGATCCCATGCCTGTGCCTCATAGTGAGCTTGTTCTTCATCCGTACGCTTAATCCAAGTCGCCAGTGCTTGCCAGCCAGGTGCACGTGTGTGCCGCCCACCTCATCACTGCTCCTTTTCATGCAACGGGAGCAGTGCACACCTAGAGGCTCAAGCTGTGCTCCCAGCTGCCCACTTGCCACTCGCAGGAGAGTCTGGTGCTGGCGCGGGCCGTGAAGGACCATGAGCGTCGTGTGGGCACCAAGGAGGGGTTCAGCAACGAGATGGGCGACTGCCTGGCCTACAAATACTACAGAGACGTGAGTGGCAGTGCACCCTGCTGCGTAAGGGGTTTGAAGGGGCAAGCAGACAACATAGTTAAAGATCAGCCTTTGGGTCCACTGTTTGCTGCCCCGCTGTAGCCGGCGCAAGTTCTTGACTTGGAGCTGCTTCATGGAAGCCCTCTGTGGTTATTTTGCCCTATGGCTACTGGCCCTCATTTGCAGACCCTGCCGTGCAAAGTGATTCTGTGCAGGCCGTTGAGTGCCGGAGGACAGAGGATGCTGAGGTGTGCATACAGAAGGGGCTGGAAGTGGCGGTGTCGAGGGAAGCCAGGACACGGCTGGTGAGTTAGTGAGCCGGCGAAGCAGTGTCGGCCAGGCTTGACCGCATCCACAGGACTGCACAGTGCACATGCCACAGCTGCACAGCACGCATGTGCCCGCTAGGCATGCTGGACAGTTTAGGCGAGCATGGTTGGCAGTGCAAAGCTTGGAAGAGCTCGAATGCAGAGCCTATGAAGATGGGAGTGACTGCTTCAGTGCGGGACGTTGTGTGTAACCAGTGAGAGCACGTCACCCCCTTGTTGCTTCAGGCGTCGATGCTGTCAGACAAGGAGGAGGTGGAGGCGGCGCGACCAACAGCTACTCTCACCACGCTGCGCATGACCAAGGACGAGCTTGGCAGCCGCATTGTGGTGGTGCCTGGCAGCCTGCAGGTGGGAGGAGAGGCGAGGGGGGCGCAACCCATGCTGCCTGGTGGCCATGGGTCTGCCAGCAAGCTTCGCAACGTTTCACATAATCCCACCTTGCCTGCAGCTCTGCGTACGTGGTAACAGTTGTGACCAAACACTGACAGCTGGCCCAGCCACTATCAGGGAACATATATCGGCCTACCGAGAAATAGGGAGTGGTGCATGCCCAGTGTTGCAGTCACCATCGTCACCTTAAGTGTGCCATCAGTGGTCCCTGTCGACTTGTGTGTGCCATGGTCTCGTGATCGCAGGAGTGCACAGCCCACGACCTGAGGTCCGCACCTAAGGCCGCCTCAGAGGGCGTGTTTGGCAACTTCAGGGTACCCTCAGGCAACCATGAGTGGGTGGTAAGTCAGGGAAATACTGCTAAGGCTTGCTGCTGCTGCTGCTGCTGCTGCTCCAACATCGAAGGTGCATGGCTACCTCAGTTGCGTGGGTTGAGGGAGAGGTCCTTCATGAGCTTGCAATTCAAGATGGAATTGCACGTGACAGG
>BBXU01000423.1:0-14898 GCA_001598975.1 Parachlorella kessleri
CTGCAAGCACGCTGGCAGTAACACAATCGTGTACGCTTAAAAAATTAAAGGGAGAGGTGTACCTGGGGTGGTCTTGGGCTGTGCTTATATATACGGAAGTATATACCAGGGCTTGCAATTTGCATCTCTGTGTACCACATGCTTGCTGTGTGCAGCGGCTGTCTGTTAAGTACCTCCTTGAGCATTTGGCCGACCAGCTGCCCCTCAACACTGCCAATCCCCCTCTCATCTCCGCTACCCCTCTATTGCTACCTGTTCCCTTGCAGGCGTTGCCCAGCTGGTCCGTGCTGCAGCTGGCCGGGCACCCGGTGGCCCTCACAATCCCTAACTGCGCCGATGTGCCCGAGATCCGCGCATCCTTGTTCGCAAAGGTGATTGATATCCCACCGCAGTCTCAGCCAGCTCAAGTCGTGCTATGCATCTTCCCTGCTCCTTTGACTGCAGCTCCACGTTGTTCTTCTTGGAGCTACTAACGTGCTGCAAGGCTTGCCGCCAGCGGCTTCCCAGTGTGCAGGTGGCCTGCCGTCACACATCCCATGCACTAACTGGATTGCTCCTTCCCTTGCTTTGCTTTCTGCAGACCGAGGACGAGCTCAAGCGGCTGAGCGGCTCGGGCCTCTTGCTAGTCGACCTTGCCTTGGGGTCCAATAAAATCAGCCACGATGACTTCTATCTGGTGGCCGACGGCAGCAGGCTCAGGCTGCAAGAGGGCATCAATGTGGGCAGCTATGCGGAGGTGATAGGCCGTGTGTTGTTCCTGTGCCGCCCGCCCTCTCGGGACGGCGGCCTTGCCGGCAGCACGGCAGAGCTACTGAGCCTCTAAGCGTGCCCAATTTTAGCGGTGGCATGCAGTGCAAGTGTACTTGTCAGGTGTGGCAGGGAGTGCGAGTTTGCGGTTTTGTTACCTGGGCTGGTCAGGGATCGTGTCCTTGTGAGCTGTCAGTGGAGCGTTCAGGCTACGCTTTGAGGGTTTCCACTTTGCCATGGTCATGTTTTGTGTTGCCTTGTTGCAAGTAAGTGTGCACCATTGCATTGCTCCTACTGTTTTTGGGCAGGACTGTTTCAACGTCAACGAAAAGCTGCTGAGTAATAGGTATGGAGACTTTCCCAGGGTGTTGGACTCCATGTACGTGTCTGTAAGTCTTAAGTCTATCAGCAAAGTCGCAGCTACCGGGTGTTGCTGCCATTGAGCTAGCATGCATCCGCCCTGATTGCACTGGGTGGTGGAAAATGGCCGTTAAAAAAGCTCGCAGGTGACTACCTTGTAATGGAAGGCTTGCTTGCTTGCATGCCTGATGAGCATCCACCGACCCTAACTGTAATGTTAAGCTCCACCCTATAACTCCCCTTTGTGCGCGACTCATGTGGACTGGTTACAGTAACGCTACACATATAGCAGCAGTCTCTGCCTTCGTCCAAAGCAGACGAAGCTGGCAAGATCTCGAACACGACTTGCCCAGCAAAGCTTCAACCTCGGCTGACCAGCAAGCATATCACTAGGCCGCCACTAGTGCGCCCCCGGCGAGACTACCTCTACCCCAGGCTCCCTGCTGCCCAGCTTGCTTAGCGCTTCTTGGCAACACCCACGGTCTTGCCGCGGCGACCGGTGGTCTTGGTGTGCTGGCCGCGCACAGTCAGGCCCCAATAGTGGCGCAGGCCGCGGTGGTTCCTGCAGCGGGGTCATGTGCAGATGAATCACCTACATATCCTGCTGGCTCGCAGTCGGCCTCTGTGCAGAGAATGATTATCTAGGCCAGCTGGACCCTGTGCCTGACAGTAGCCTCCCAACTGTCCCCATCCCAGCAATCCAACGCCCCACCCCACTCACTCTCTCTAACTGCTGCATCCAGTGGCAGCCTCCGACCCGTCCATTAATCCCCCAACCGTTCATCCGCGAAACTGCCAACGGCCCGTCTGCCCACCTGATCTTCTTAAGGCGCTCCAGGTCGTCACGCAACTTGGTGTCCAGGGCAGATGAGGTCGTCTGCAGGCCAGGCAAGCAGTACACGCCCAGCAATAAGGCTACTTGGCTGACCACCCCGGCGTACACAACCACTAAGACTACATCGCCCTTAACCCCACACATACACAGCAGTGCGAACGGTAGCAAGCCCGGTGACAACCAACATCACACGACATTCACGGCACCTGCTGTGCTTAGAGGACACCATGATCTCAACCTGAGCGGTCCACTGTCTGCGCCCTTGGCCACACGCACCTGGCTGAAGCGGCCATCGCGGATGTCCTTCTGCCTGTTGAGGAACCAGTCGGGCACCTTGTAGGCGCGGGGGTTGGCCACAATGGTCATGATGCTCTCCAGCTCCTCGGGGCTCAGCTCACCGGCCCTACGCACACACACGCACACATGCATGGAATGGCCATCTAAATCTTGGATAGCCCCCCGCTCCAACGCAGCTGCTGCTGGCAAAAAGCACACAGCCTACCCCTGAGCGAAGGGGCTTCTTCAGCACCGCCAGCTGCTGCCTGCTGCGATATATGGCGTGCCTGCTAAGCGCTGCATTCCCCTCGTCTAGTGCCTCCTGTTTGCTCCTTGGCTGCTCGGGCTTGTGCTGACCGCTGCCAATGCAGCCCCACTACTGCCAGTGCACCCTATGATGTAACAGGCGATGGTCACCCCACTTTGCACCACCCCAGGCCGCTCTCGCATGGGCTGCGCTCATTATCCATAACCTGAGGCTCCAACTTTCAAGGGACTTAAGTGACCAGCGCTGCTATGCTCGTCGACCTCCTGCTGACGCTGGCCTTTCCCAATTCGTCCTCCCCCTGCTGCTACCCAGAGGCTGTGCTGCGCACTGTGTGTCTGCCTCCCGACTGCTGCCAGACCATGCCCGAGGCACCTCATGCAGCCCAGCCACTGCTGCTGCGCAATATTCACCTCTTGTTCAGGTCAACCTCAGCCTTCTTGCAGCAGATGTTGGAAAAGCGGCGGCCAATACCCCTGCGCTACAAAATAGACCCGTGTTCGCCTGCGGGTCCACCACTTATCTCTCCCTACCGTGCACTACAGTCAGCGCTACTTACTAGGGCTGCCATCCCCCCCCACAACATGCCACTAGCGCACCCTGACTAGGGTAGGCAGCTGAAACGTCGACAGCTGAGAATAGCACCTCATGACCTTCCTTATGAACAAGTCCTGCAATTTGTCCCCCCCTCCTCTTGCGCTGCAGCCTCATGCACTGACCTGATGGCGGTCAGGGCGTACATAATCTTCTGCTTGCCATCAACGTTGGTGTTGAGCACACGCAGGATATGCGTAAAGTTCTCGTTGGCAACGAGCGACCCCATCCTTGCACAGCCTTAATCCAACGCTGCAGGGAGGGCCGCTGGGCGGAAAGAGGGCGAGGCGAGTGCAGGCGAGTGGGCCAAGGGCCGCCGCCGGTTGGCGGGAATCTGTCATGACGCGTAATTGCACGACTAATTGCATGACTTCCATCTCTGTGACAGACCAACCAGCGGTGCATTTGCATCAGAAAGGCCATGCAGACGATACTGCTGCTTGTGGGGGTACCAGGTTCAGGCAAGTTGCATGTGGCGGTGCCAGTCTTACGACTCAGCCTGGGCCGTTTCCAAAAGCACCCTTGGAGCAGTCTGCACTGCCTGCAGGGAAGACAACTGTGGCGGAGCAACTCCTTGCCGCCTCCAGTTCTTGGACCTGGATAAACCAGGTGAGCGTTCAACCTGCTAACTGCTTAGTTGTCTCCTCCAGCCGTGCAGGCACCCTGGCAGCGTGAGGCGAGGTGCGCCTTGCTCTGGTGCAGGATACCCTTGGCGACCGCAAAGCCTGCGAAGATGAGTTTTGGCGGGCCTTGCAGCAGGGCAGCAACGTCATAGTTGACCGCTGTAACCACACTCGAAGCCAGCGGGAGATCTGGACAGGACTGGCTGCTGAAATGCAGCGCCGCAGCGGCCGAGCCCTGCAGCTGCTGTGCTTGGCACTGGAGCTGCCGGTGGCTGAGTGTAAGCAGCGTGCGATGCAGCGCACACGGCATGCCACGCTGTGCGGCGCTGACGCACCACAGGTCATAGACAGGTTCATTGCGGAGTATGAGCGGCCTTCTGCTAAGGAGGGTTTCCACCAAACGTATGTCGCTGCCAGCCCAGAGGAAGTGCACAAGGTGGTGCACACCCACCTGGTATCGCTGCAGGGAGCAGGCTGGCTTCAACAGCGGCAGCAACAGCAGCAGCAGTGGAACCAGCAGCAGCAGCAGCAGCACCACCAGTGGCAGTCGCATGCAGCATGGCATGCTGCCCCTGCAGTCTTTCAGCAGCAGCAGGGACCTTGGGGGGTTAGCTGGCAGGGTCAACAGACGCATTGGCAGGAGCCGCACTGGCAGCAGCAGCAGCATCACCAGCAACAGCAGGCAGGGTATGCCTCCAGGGCCCAGCCCCAACAAGCGGTGCAGCCACAGAATATAGAGAAGCGGCACAGCTGGGAGAGGAGCGTGGAGGTCACAAAGTCACCCAGGAGGGACGCGGGTTCTGTCTCGCAAGCACAGCAACAGCAACAGCAGCAGCAGCAACAGCAGCAGCAGCAATCGAATGGTGGGCTGACCGGGCAGCATGCACAGCCTTCAGGCCTGTCAGTTGCGCGAAGGTCCGGCCCGGAGCCAGCAGGCAATATTGTGCCTTTTACCAAAGGCCATGCCGCAGCTGCAGAGCCTGGTACAGGTCGCTGGATGCCAGAGCTGAAGATCTTGGATGACGATGACGACCCAAGGCCCGTGTTGCTGTGGTGAGCACCGCTGTGAGGCTACCAAGCAGCCACGGTTAGCTTAACTTGCTGGATCATTCTCGAACGAGGAGCCTCTTGTTCCAGGGTTACAGGTCGGCTCACTGGCTCTACACCTGTGTTTGAAGGCTATAGAGTAGGGTGAGAGGTGGCAAGGTGCTTGCGCAAACTATTGTTGAGTATCCTAATTGAGCCGGGCATGTGCTGCCTGCGTGCCACAGGGACATGAACGGGACCTTGACCAGCCACACCCACGAACGGCGCAGCTCAGGCAAGAATCAGCCTCGGCCGGGAACTCACCACCTGCGGCGGCTGGCGGTGAGCAGGGCGCTTGTGTGGCTATGAAAGGGAGGGCGTGGGTCTTGATGACTTGTTGTGTTTGGACATGGTCTGTGCTTTGCTGTCAGCTAGTATAGGGGTCAAGTTGGCCTTGACGACTGCAAGGCTTGGGGACTGCTGTGAAAGACTGGCCAACGGAGCCTTAAGTTGGTTACTGGGCTCGGCCAGACCCCTTTGAACTGACTGAACAACGGATTTGGCCTAAATGCAAGGTGGCCTTGCTGCCTCCAGGAGAAGTTCCGCATGGGTGTGTTCACCTCAGCCTCCAAGCGGACAGTGAAGGTGGCGGTGGACATGCTTGAGCGTGCGGCGGGGGAGGGCCCTCCCCTCTTTGACCCCCACTTGATCCTGCATCGTGTTCACACACAGCCAGTGGATCAGGCAAGCCCTGCGCTGCAGCTGGTTGATGCAGTGAATGGCCCCACTCGTGAGGATCTCAGCGCTAGTGGTTGTTGGTTGCTGTGGTAGCTCCACCTGGTTGGTCGGTGCGGAGCTAAGAAATAATAATGGGCCAGCCACTTCCCATGGGGCGTCTGGAGAGCCTGTTGCTAGGCGTCGCCGTGATGCTATTAGCTTTACCCTTGAAGCTTCGCAGTGCAGCTTGGCTTCAAGACTTCCCTCGTCCATTCTGCATGCAGAGCCATGTGGCCGCGGGCGGCAAGAGTTGGGACACGCTCAAGCCCCTGCACCGCAGCTTTTGCAAGCTGCACCGTGTCATCCTGCTTGACGACGATGCTTACAAGGTGTACTGGGAGGGAATGCCAGCCTGGCAGTGCTTCATTGTTTCTGCTGTACATTGACCTAGGCACATGCAGCTGGCAGGCTGGGTGCGGAACCTGGCAGAGGAGGACCCCCCGCATTGCAGGCACAGTCAAAAGCAGCGCTCGGATTATTTGAATACCTGGAGAATAGTGCAATGTGGGGAAAGTGGGGTTGGCTGGGGCTGAGGGAGCTGCATGCCAAGAATGTGCTGGGTGCTAGTTGAGCTGCCAAACCGGGAAGCCCACTGAGATGTATTGCCTGCAAAATACTCATTTCGCGCAGGGTGTAGGCCCCCGCACCTGTGCATACCATGCTGTCCGGCCTTAGGGCTCACACTTCCACTCTTCCTGCTGCAGGCCTTGCCCTCTGAGCGCCTGAACCTGCTGCATGTCCCCCAGTGGCGTGAGGACCCCCAGGATGACATGGTCCGCCACTTTGTGGACGTCCTACTGAACACCTTTGGCTCCCTGGACCCTGACGCCGACGTGCGTCAGCACACAGCGGCAGCCTCGCAGGCACTACATGACATAGCGCAGCGCGTAGTAGAGGAGCGCCGGCAAGCTTCTGAGGTCCAGGGTCAGTACCAGCTGGCCGAGAGTGGCCGCCATGTTGCTGGTGAGGCAGGAGCTAGTGCTGCTGAAGAGGACGGGCTGGGAGGGGTAGCAGGTGGGGTGCCTGGCACGGAGGAGGCAGCAGGCCCCAGGAAAAAGATGCGGCACCGGAAAAAGGTGCAGACAGATGAAGCCCTCCAGCTGGCAGCGGTTGTTGCCAATCCCGAGGAAATTGATATTGACGAGGCTACGGAGTGAATGGCATCATAGATCTGGCCTGCTGTGATGATGCAGCACAGTCATCAACTGTCGCAGTGATCGTAGGGGATCAATCGCTTGTAGAATTCTACAGTGCTTACAGGTCTCCTCACTTGCATACAAGCTGCAATTTCGCACGTTAGCTGCCGCTGACTAGTACCCCTTGACTTTTGCTTGCTGCTGATGAGCTGCTTTCTTCTGCTGCGCCCTCGCCCTGCATGCAGCCAGAGATATCATGCCATGAATGACATGCCAGAAGGCTTGGGCATGCCCCTTGACGTGCAGCCAGATAGCAGCCATTGACATGATTTTGCAAATCCTGTGCTTGGTGCCCTCAGCATACGCTCTATGCACCAAGCTTACCTTGAACCGAATCTTGTACTTTTCCTGGAATACTAGTATCTCTTTATGTTTCACTTCAAGCTGCTTCTTGAAGGTCTCTACCGTCTGCAGTCAGTTGAGTTTATGGGTGCAGGCAGTTAGCAACAAATATTCCAGTACAAGGTTTAGCCGACTCGTCTAGACTGCCTTATGCGCTCAGTTCAGTCACAGAGCTACCCTGCTTCACCTGCCGTTCCATTGGCATTGGCTCCGCTGGGGAGAGGCCTACTGGCACAGAGCGTCAGGCAAGCTACAGCCCTCTCCGTACAACTTCCACACCTTATCCTATCGCACTACTTACCACCATGTAAAGCATAAACCAGTATCCCCGTGCCTACCCTCTGAATGCATTGCCTGCCACCCTAGTAAATAAAGCATAACTGCTTGCAACCCTGTCAGTCCATTACCCTCCCACCTCATCACTGTTCCAACTCTGTCACCTTTACCAGATAGAGAATGCTTGTCGTGGGGAGAAAGGCCTCCTGACTCAGAACTCTGGCAAGACCAAGAGCACCACTGCATTCAGCCTTGAGCAGCCCAGTTCACCTCATACCCTCCCCTCTGTACGCATTACCTGCTACCCTAACCAAATAGACTAACTGGGGAAAGAGTTTATGTGTTCCTCACCGCAAATCCCAACCCCAGGCTGCCTGCTGCATGGCAAGGCAACCCCAGCAGCCTTATCGAAGCAGGTACAAAGTCTCACCGATGATAGGTTGTCTCGGTTCTTTTTGACGGCCGGCAGCACCTCTCGCACTGTGCGCTCCACCAGGACATCCCCCACCAGCCGGAAGCACTTCCTGCTTGTGTCCAGTGGCTCCAGCGTCTTGATCACCAGCTCATGCTCTGCCAAGTCTGATGCCAGCTCCGCTGTTTTGGCCGACAGGTTGTCCCTCTCGTTTATTAGCTCCTCAAAGGCCGCTACAATCGCCTGCTCGCTTTTTAGCCCTTCCCCCGACATGACAGCCTGATGAAAGCCCTAAAGTCTTGCTATTGTGCCACTCTAACAATGTTCAGTGCGAACGACGCAGTACACCTGCAAGTTTCCAAGGTTATTGATCATGCAGCGAGTATCTTAGTATCCCAAACAGTGGCTACGCGTCTCAGTGTTATTGCTATTGAATATGGGAATAGTGTTGATTAGCAGAAGTGCGGCAAAAGCAAGCAATGACAGGTCATAACTCAGCACAGCAGGGTGCACAGCATGGATGGACCTGTGGCCCGTATATAGAAATCCTCCAGTATCGCAATGCCAAAGTGATCAGGAGTACCCCTCTTGCGCTTGGAACGCACGCATTATTGCACTACCTCAGTTGGAGTGAAGGCAGGGGTGAACAGGCTTTGCCTGGCTCGCAGTGGATGCATTATAATAATCAGCCGACCATGCATATGCAAACCCTACCAGCAACCAGAGCGCTTCTTCCATGCTGCCTTAGGTGGGTTTCGACTGTCGTGACCAACAAGTACTGCTTGTGAGGCTTCCTTTCAGGGGCGCTCTGCCACACAAGCTAGCCACTCTTAACGGTAGCGTGCAGGTCTTGCACATGGACACGGTTAAAGTTCCGCCGAGCTGCTGCCCAAAGACTGGTGGGCAGCAGGGGCACTTCACCTAGTGCTGAGGTTGCCGCAGCAGAGCCGCAGCAGCCCAAGCAGCAGCAGCAGCAGCAGCAGCAGCAAAAACAGTCACAGAAGAAGCAGCAAAAGCAGCAGCAGCAGCAGCAAAAGCAAGGTGGAGGTAGCAAGAAAGCTGAGGCTCGCCTTGTCACCCCAAAGAGCGAAGACTTCTCCAGGCAAGTTGGCTCATTCGATGGGCTTGCTTGTGCAACAGTCCTGTGCACCTAGAGTAGAAGGGTTCGGTCGCACCCCACCTCCAAGTTCGTGCATACAGGGCTGGCCATATCCAGCCTGCAACTCCAAAGCAGGGAAGGTCCTCACTGCCGCCTTCAAGGCCTAGCATGCCCAACATAAGTATCACGCCCAGCAGTGCTCCTGACTTCTCCTCACCTCCCGCCTGCTGCATGCCGCCACGCATGCCTTCCTGCGTGCAACCTCCTCCCCCCACCAAGCGACGCTGCCGTGTGCTCTGCCGGCAGGTGGTATCTTGATGTGGTTCGCGAGGCCCAGCTAGCCGACTACGGACCTGTGCGCGGCACCATGGTAATCCGCCCCTACGGCTATGCCCTGTGGGAGGGCTTGCAGCAGCACCTAGACAAAGCCTTCAAGGAGACTGGCCACCAGAACGCCTACTTCCCGCAGCTCATACCCTACAGCTTCCTGCAGAAGGAGGCGGACCACGTGGAGGGCTTTGCGCCAGAGCTGGCGCTGGTCACCAAGGGTGGGTGTGATGGATGGGTGGGTGTGATGAGAGTGGGCTGCTATATGTATTGGTAGGTTGTAGCTGCTGGTTGGTGTGAGTGGGGCAATGTTTGCAGTCAGCCAGGGTCGAAACAGGATTGCATGTGGAACATGTGACGGAAAGAAGTGTGCCAAGGCGTGGGGGCACTAAGAGCCTGCCAGCGCGCCTGGGTGCTGCAGGGGGCGGCAAGGACCTGGAGGAGCCGCTGGTGGTGCGGCCGACCAGCGAGACGATCGTGAACCACATGTTTGCGCAGTGGGTGCAGTCCTACCGCGACCTGCCGCTGCTGCTCAACCAGTGGGCCAACGTGCACCGCTGGGAGATGCGCACGCGGCCCTTTGTGCGCACGCTGGAGTTCCTGTGGCAGGAGGGGCACACAGCGCACGCGACGCCGGAGGAGGCGGAGGAGGAGACGCTGCGCATGATACGGGCGCGTTGTGCTGCGCTGCGCTGCTGTCTGCTGTGCTGCGGCCTCGAAACTGTGCTGACCCTGATGTTCCTGTGCTTGGCGTGGGGATGGGTAGGGTTAGGTATTTGCTGTAGGAGGGGAGGCCGGCTGGTGGAGGAAAGAAGTGGGTGGCGGCAAAGGGAGGCCATTGAGGCCGTAATGCCGGGGTGCCTGGGCACGCTGTTGCATACTCTGGGCTCCTGCTGCTCGGTTCCGAGGTGACATGCCAGCATGTTGATGAGGAGTCATGTGACGCAAGGTAGCTCCCCTGCGCATTTGCAGGTGTACGAGGACTTTGCTGTCAATGCTGCTGCCATCCCGGTGATTGCTGGGCGCAAGTCCCGCATCGAATCCTTTGCTGGGGCCAACTGCACGTACACCATCGAGGCGATGATGGGAGACAAGAAGGCGCTGCAGGTGGCGGGGGGGGAGTGTGGGGACCATGGGACGGCAGTTTTTGCAGGGGCTGGTCAGTAGCCTGTTGAATGAGGTTGTTGGTCTTCATTGCTTGTGGCTCCAGCCTGCTCTGGGTCAGTGGCGTGGCGCCTGTTTTCCGTTTTGGAACCCTGTATTTGTTGCAGCTTGATTCAACGCTGGATGCACCAATGACACGCTGCGCACCCCAGCATTGCCAGCAACCCAACACATTGTAGGACGAAGGGAGAGGAGGGGACCTCCCTGCCACGACCGGCAGGCAGGCAGGCCTCAAACAGCAGTTCCCCCAGACCCTCTGCAGGCGGGCACCAGTCACAACCTGGGAGACAACTTTGCCAAGGCGTTTGGCACCCGGTACCTTGACGAGAATGGGGAGCTGCAGTTTGTGCACCAGAGCAGCTGGGGCATGAGCACCCGCATGGTCGGCGGCATCATCATGGCGCACGGTGACGATGCCGGGCTGCGGTTGCCACCCCGCCTGGCGCCTGTCCAGGTGTGTGGGGCTGGGCTGCAGCTGCACTGCAGTCCCTGTCGAGCCATTGACGTGGCTGGGACAGAGCATGGCTTTTCTCGCTCTGGCTGAGGCTGGCTGGGTTGGCTGCAGCAGTTACACGCTGGTTGGGCATGTCACCATGCTGATACAGAGTTGCACCTGGAGGAGAAGACTGCCGGGTCTGGCCTTATTGAGATGTATGGCCACCAATGTGAGCTGCTGGCTGCGCCGCCTTCCAAAGTTGTTGGGGCTCCCATGCGCGCCACAGGACTTTCCTGACTGTGGAGAATGCCTGGCCTCTCCGGTGCCGCCCCTGCTGCTCACTCCTCTGCTCTTCTCCACCTCTCAACCCTCCCCGCCTCCTGGTCTAGGTGGTGATCGTGCCCATCCTCAAGAAGGATGCCGACAGCAGCGCAGCCGTGATGGCGGCAGTTGGCGACATGGAGGCTGCGCTCAAGGCAGCCGGCATCCGCGCCAAAGTGGACGCCAGCAGTGAGAAGACGCCCGGCTGGAAGTTCAACTTCTGGGAGATGAAGGGCGTGCCCGTGCGAGTGGAGGTGGGTGGGTGGGTTGTTGGCCAACTGAGTTCAGAGAGTGGGGCGTGTGTGGGCTTGAGATAGCAGCTTGACGTGTGGACGTGTGCAGCCCCGCAGCTGTTCGTGGTTTGCAGGCGGACATTGAAGTTCCTCTCGCATGGTGCATGGTGCGCCGTTGTTGCCTGTTCCAAGGCTCAAAGTACAATAGCGACTTGCGGCCTGAGGTGAATGCCTAGAGGAGCTACGACAGCGCCTACAAGCACTACTTGCACCTTCCCTGCCCCCATGGATGCCTCCCTTCAGGCTCCTTGCTGTGTGGTTATTGCACCGCTCCACGCTTGCTTGCTCCCCTGAGCTGTTGCCCTGTTGTGTTACCCTACCATCCCAGCACCCTGCCGTGCTGTGCTGTACTGTGCTGTGCTCACCTCTCCTCGCAGGTGGGCCCCCGTGACGTGGAGGCCGGCACCTGCGTGACCGCTCGCCGCGACGTGGCCGGCAAGGAGGGCAAGCAAGCAGGGGTGCCGCTGGCGGCCGAGCCGTTTGTGGCGCATGTGAAGGCGCTGCTGGACGAGGTGCAGGCAGCGCTGCTGGAGCAGGCGCGGGTATTCCGGGATGCCAACATCGTGGATGTGGCCTCCTATGATGAGCTGAAGGAGGCGGTTGCGGAAGGTGAGGGGCGGGCTGGGTGGTAAGACTAGTAGAGGAGCTGTGACTGCATGTCAGGGTTAGCGGACGATGGGCAGACAGGCCTGGTGGCATGGCATAGGACCTGTCGCTCTGGGCAGGAACACCTGGGCTGCTAACACCAGTATGGTTCACGTTGGCATGCTACATGTGAGGATGCCTTGAATTGTGCCCGAGCTGTGCTTCGGCTGCCAGTGCTGCCTGCGCATGTGCTTTCCCTAGGCAAGGGCGCCAGGGCAAGGCCCTGTTGCCATGTGTATCCACTACACGGGCTTTGCTTGCCTGGAAACATCAGGGAGCCGGGGTGATAGCGGGCGTCCCAGCTCTTAACTGCCGACCGCTTGCTGCTCCACAGGCAAGTGGGCGCGGGGGCCCTGGGCTGGCAGCGACGAGCAGGAGGTGCAGATTAAGGAGGAGACGCAGGCTACCCTACGCTGCATCCCCTTTGAGCAGCCCGCGGGTCCCAAGACGTGCTTCCTGACGGGGCAGCCCGCCGCTGAGGTGGCCATCTTTGCCAAGGCCTACTAAGCAAGGAGCATACATTGCAGGGCAGGTCGCGATCTATGGTGGGGATGGGCATGCGTCAGGGCAGCGAGGTGTAATGTGGAGAAGTAGGCGCATCCTCCTGGTACCCGCAGCTGGCGCAGACCAGGGGCCATGCCTGGCCTGGCCTGCTGCCACTTTCTGCCCACTTGGGCGTTAGCTTGGCAGCACACAGTGGTAACCGTGGCTTGTCTGTGAGCTGGCAGGCAGCCTTGCAGGCTCTTGTTGCTGGTACGCCTGGCAGTACACTGCGTGTACAGCCTCGGCAAGCTGTTGTGAGATAGGAATGTCAAAGCAGACCCGAGCCCCCTCCCTCGCACAGAATTCCTCTCCTGGCTAGCAGAGGCTGTGCACCCAGCATATAGCATCCTGGCTAGCATGATGACGTGTGGGCATGGGGATGCCAAAGCAGTTGGTGATCAATAAAAACTTGTACAGCAACTCCGAATTTGATGTTTTTAAGATGAATGCACGTGACAAGAAGGGGCCAGGCAGCAGTTTGGACAGCAGTGGTGTGGTTTTGGTTGGATGCATGGGAGGTGCGTGCCTGCTGGGCTGCCAGACAGACATGGCATGGGGAGCAGAATATGGCAGCATCCCCACAAGCTCAAGTTTTGCATGGTTACCTAATGAACTAATAGGCTTTGTCCTATGATGCAGCCTCAGCCAGGCAGCACCTGGGCAACTCTTGGTGTTTGCCCATGGTGGCAAGACCCTGGACTGGACGAGTGAGCAAAATTATTTGAAAGCCTGCATGTGCAATGCAACAGGTTGCTGACTCCCTGCAGCTTGTAAGCCTGCCAAAGGCATGGGGGAGGGTTGCTCAGTGGGGGTGCGTCTGTCCACATAGCTCAACCCACTGGGGGAACTCCTCGACTTAGGCACCCCGTCCTACCGAGCTGTACCTCGCCTGGGACCACATAGGGAATGAGATGAGTAAATGGGGAACTGGATTATCAGAGTGCGAGAACGGGTGCCGTCAAGGCGAGAATTGTCGATCCACCAAGCATCCGCTGGCCCCAACCCCAAACCCTGGACCCATCCCACTCATCCAAAGCTTAGGATGAGCTACTTGCGGTAAGCGGAGCCTTGTACAGCCCCTTCGCGTGCTGTATCAATCTCTTATTGTTTCCATTCGTTTTCTGGTGGATAGCGAGTGGAACAATGGAGACCACCATGACCAGGATGTCCGTCCAGCAGCGCGGTGTGGTGGCTAGGCCCCACACCCACAAGCAGCTGGTTGGCAGGACGGCTAGGGGGCAGCGCATGGTTGTCAGGGCTGCCACCACTCTGGTAGCCCCCCCTGCTCAGGGCGAGCTCAAGACCGCTGACCCCAAGCAGGCGGAGCTGTCTATCAAGTGAGCCAAGCGCAGCGATGCTTCGTGCTTGGCCAATCCTGGGGACCGTGTTGGGAATTGCGCAGAAGTGGATAGGGCTGGTGCATGCCCGGGGCTAGATCACGGTCGACGCAAGCTATCAAACTAAGCCGACATTTGGCGAGTTGGTTGAGATGTTTAGGACTAGGCTTCCTTGGATGCGGCTTCGCTTGAGATCGGTTTCTGGCATGCTGCGTCTGGGGCGTCAGCAGGTGCCCTAAGGCTGGCCAGGTTAGCCTAACATCAGCTGGCAATGCATTCTCATCCGGCGCTGTTTCAGCCATGGCTGCCTGAGCAAACGCCTTGTGCCGTCTTTGCAGCGCCATCCGCTTCCTGTCCATTGACGGCGTGAACGCCGCCAACTCTGGCCACCCTGGCCTGCCCATGGGCTGCGCCCCCATGAGCTTTGTGCTGTTCACTGAGTTCCTCAAGGCCGACCCCAAGGACCCCAAGTGGCCCAACCGCGACCGCTTTGTGCTGTCTGCCGGACATGGCTCCATGCTGCAGTACTCCCTGCTGCACCTGATGGGCTACGACATGGGGGTGCGTGGCTGGCGATTTGTGGGCGTGTTATTTGAGAGCCAGGCATTGGGTGTGTGGGGCCATGTAACAGTGGCAGCATTCGTTGGGGTGGCAGATGGACTGGCGGACAGTGAGTGAGGAGGGAGTAAGGAGCAGAGGAAGCCACATGGACAACACAGCGAAAACTGTCCCGCTGTGGACGCAGGCAGTCAGGATGGGGCATAGAGGGAATGTCACGTGCTTTGCTTACTTCGCCGCCGTGAAGACGTGAGGTGCAGAGAGCGGACTTCTGCTCCGCCATATGCGCACATTGAAACTTGGAGGGTCAAGTCTTGGTTTTGGTTGCAGATTGAGGACCTGAAGCAGTTCCGGCAGTGGGAGAGCAAGACCCCCGGCCACCCCGAGAACTTCCTCACCAAGGGTGTGGAGGTGACCACCGGTGAGTCTGACGCGGGGGTCGGGGG
>BBXU01000426.1:0-43425 GCA_001598975.1 Parachlorella kessleri
TGGTCCCCCCCACACCTTTTTACTAGGGGGTACCCAGCTTGAAAAACGGTGTACCCTAACCTGATGAGGCAACGTAGTGGGCTGAAATGTGTTGCTTTACCTGGGTGGCCGTGCGCCTACAAAGGGTCCCTTAGAAGCGTTAGCTTCACCCTTGTAGTCCCAACTTATAGAAATTGCCAGCTGCCTTCCTACCCATGCGTGTCACGCTTCCATGGTTGCGGACCATCAGGTGGAGAGGTGAGGCCTGCCACCGCTCCTTTTGAAGGTACCCCTTGGACCCTGGAGCTGGCTTTAAACCCCAATGTTCCTGTGCAGCCACACTGCTGTCCCTTTGCACCTGTCTCTACGGCAACAAGTAGAATTTAAGGCGGCAGAGATGGCTGCGGCTAACCCCCCAACAGTCCTGTCAGTACACCCCAGCTCTCACTCCCTGTTAGCACTACCTGCCACCCTTGCTAATAATAACAATAACGGTTACTCCCCGTTCGCACTACCTGCCACCCATACTAATGATGTACCTCTCTAGGAGGGTCGTTGATCACTGGTTGAGGTGGTCCAAGAAGGCGCTAATGCGGTGCATGCTGAGCATGACAGAAGATTTCTACCACCGTCGACGGATGCAGTATGCGCCCAATGCAGCATTGACGCAAGTGCAGAAAGCATCGAACGGCGCTATTGCACACTGCACCTCGCCAACCTCCCTTGCTAAATATTGCCTTGTAGAACCGCGGGTTGACAAGAGCCACAGGAGCGACTCTAGCTAGACAACACCCTTGTTCACTGCCTTATATCGCCTAACAGCCAGCCAAAATGCTGTCCGGCAAGGCCCTGCAGCCCCGGCTAACTGGCAACTCCCACTGCGCCAGGGCTCATGCGGTGGTGAGGGCCCAAGCAGGCACAAGCACGGTAAGAGAAATTGCTGCGCTTGGTGATTGGAGGCCGAGGGGTTCCACTGCACTGGCTTGCAGCCCTGGCAGTAGTTCTACCGGTACAAGCTTGCCCGTGGTAGTAGCGTTGCATGCCGTTTGCACTGAGTCAGCTATCTCCCAGTGCTCTGCCTTACTGAATGAGCATCAACAGTGCGGATTCACGGAGCCTTGGGGCCTGCTGGTCGTTTCTGTTGTCCGGGTGGCCGGGATTTCACTTTAAGCGCCCTGGCCCGCCCCAACTGCAGGTGCAGGTTACCAAGGGTGAAGCCAAGGCAAGCAGCAAGGACAAGATCTATATTGGTAAGGACACACTGCTGGTTGAGGCTGTCCTTTGACTGGTCCGGCGGCAAATGCAGCCAGTGTTGGCAGTCAAGAAGCCAACACAGCACGCACAGCTATTCCACTAGCACTAGTCTGCTGCTCTGCAGGGCACGTCAAGGATGACTATGAGGGCAAGCGGAGCGGTGTCCCTGGCAGGTTCATCAGTGACGACCCCAACAAGTACCCCGGCCGCGACGGCTGGTTGACTGGCGGCTGGGCCGGCGGCGAGGCCGGGCTGCAGCGCTTCGTGCAGGTAGGCAGCTCCCTTACCATCATGGTGGCAGGTTGTGCACGCTGCACTGTGGCAAACTGGGCTGAAACCTGCTGACAGACGTGCGGCGGCTCTGCTCCTGCTGGAAGGGTGTGTACAGCTAGTTGCAGGTTATGGTTTAGTTTGGGAAAATGCACCAGCATTCACAGCCTGGCACCAACAGCCGCTGTTGCATTTGGTGTGGGTGTCATGCAGGAGGCAAGCAGCACGCAGCCGGCGCCGTACAGCAAGCTGACCAACGGCAAGGCGCCCAAGCCTATTGGCAAGGGGAGCGACCCCATCTACATCGGCCATCCCAAGGACGACTACGAGGGCAAGCGCACCGGCAACCAGGGCCGGGTTATTAAGGACGATGCACGCAAGTACCCAGAGCGCAACGAGCTCACGGGCGGCTTTGCCGGCGGGGAGCTGGGGCTGAAGAAGTTTGTGGAACTTGGGGACGTGCCTATCGCAGGTAGGTGAGGGAAGGGGCACATGTGGTGTACCAGGATAGACGGAGGAGGAAAGGAGGCCGCGAGGCGGCAGCAGCAGTGGCAACCCACGCTGCTTTGGGGTTGTGCACTGTGTGCCTACAGTGAGCGCTAGAATCTGGGGTTAGAACGAGCGCCTTGCTGCTGGCGGCAGGAGCGCCAAGTTTGTCACATTGGGGGATGCAAGCATACAATGCCGCATCCTCATACCACCTGCACAAGCTTTTCAGTCACTGCAGCCTCAACCCTCCTTCCATCCCTCCTGCCCGCCTGTAGAGCCTGGCAGCCGCGGCCGGGGCCAGGGCCAGAGCCCGCTGTTCATCGCTGGCCTGCTGGGCGGCGCGGCCACCGTGGGCGGCCTGCTGCTGTTCGACGTTGCTGAGACGGGGGAGCAGGCGCTGCAGGTGTCCGCACCGTCTGTGGCGGTCGCAGGCCTGGATGACAACACCAAGCTGCTGCTGCAGGTGCGCTGTGTTGCATGCACTGCGCTGTGCTGCGTGCTACTGTATAGAATGCGTGGTGCAGCTGGGGTCGGGCCGGTGTGCCACTTGATCCGTCCTTGAATAGGTTCAGCGTGTCATTCAGTCACAGTCGAAGCACATTCCTCATTGCTGGGCTGCTATATGGAGAGCTGAGATGGCTTCTGGCACTGGATATGTGAAGGTTTATGGAGAATGCGTGTCCGGAGGCCTGGCCTCTACTACCGCTGCGTCTTGATTGCATGGGTGGTCCTGGGGAGGCGCTTGGTACATCCCTCCGGCGTATGGCTGCTAGCCTATTAAGCATCATGGGTGGTTTGGTAACAGTTCCTGGCCTGAGCATCCCTGCCAGCCTTGCTGTCTTGGCCTGCAGGCTGCCGTGGTGCTGGCGGGCCTCACAGGGGTGGTGGCTGGCGGCAGGGCAGTAGTGGGCGCGGCAGCCAACAGCGTCAAGGAAAGCGCAATCAAACTGGGCACGCTCGCTGTCTTCTGGGTGTCCGTCTTCCTAGCTGCGCAGTTCGTGCTCAGCTCGCCCTAAGAGTGCCGGTGATGGCAGGTACAATTCGAGCCACAACCCTGAGATGCTGGCGGTTCTGAGGCTAGTATTATTAGCATGGGTGGCAGGTAGTGCGAACAGGGAGTGAGCTGAGCTGGACCGACAGGGCTGGATGCAGAATGTGCCTGAGTCTTGCCTGAGTGCTGATCCAGTAGTTCTCTCCCCTAGAAAAGCTAAGGCCACTGGGAGAGGAGGGGCAGCTATTATGACAGGATCTGGGACCTTGTGGGTGCAGGCCATCCCTAAATGCCTTGCTTACCAAACTTTCCTTGAAGTCCAGTATATAAGTGCGGGGCGGCCTCAGGTGTTACTGGAGTGGGGAGACCAGCCACCTTTACACCACTGGCGTTGGAGAAGGTGACAGATTGTGTACTCTTCCATTCTGGCTTTCGAGCCCGGTACGATGCTTTCAGTATGTGTATGCCTCGAGCAAGGCTGAAACATTACTGTATGTGCTTGTTCATTTCATTGTTTGGGTCATTGTTCGCATCCCTGCAGCAATCTACGCATTCAGCAACTTGGTAACATCAACTTTGTGCCTCAATACCTTGGAGGGCGTTCGCGCAATCCTTGGCCGAGGTTTGGTTACATGTTGGTTAAGGCAGACGACAGGGGCGGTCAGCAGGCATCAAGAGAGGGAAGGCTTGTGTGTCAGTCTAGTCGCATCAATGCAAAGGGCAGTGATATGATAGCCAAGTACTTTCAGGTTGTGAGTTTACAGCAGGACATGTTGCCACTGGCATACAAAAACGCAAGCGCCAGCGACGCAACTGCCAGCATAATTCAGGTCCAAGGTCAGTGTCACAGCACGAGGGCTGAGCGCTGAAAAGAAGTTGCCACACGTCCGCTTACCCACGTGCCCCCGCCAGGGGTCACTGCACCACCAACAGCAGTGACGCCTCACATTTCCAAAAAGTCTGCCGCAAAACAGTCACTGGTCACCTTGCTGGTCAGGCCTCCTCAACAACCCCAGCTCCTAAGGAAAAACACTGCCTTAAAACGGGCAACAGCTACTCTTCCTAGAGCTTCATCCACGTAGGCAACCAGCGCTGAAGCGCAATTATTCGTCCCCCTCATAGTCTTCGTCAGAGTCGTCCCCCTCCTCCTCATAGTCTGCGATGCACATTCCCAGAGGCTTCAGCAGGCCCGGCACGGCAACATACTTTGGGTGCTGCAGCCCGACAAGGGGATCAGCCAAAGGGCCTCCAGCAGACGCTAGCCCAGGTGCCAGCCGTATCCGTGCTGGGGTGGTGACTCACCAGAGTCACCGTACTCCTTGGGGCCCCTCTTACGCTTGCGCCCAGATGGCGTCTCATCGTCCTGCAATGGCTGAGAAGCAGTGGCTGAGAAAGACTACCTTGGGTACTGCCGCCACTCCAGGAGTGCCACATTTGCCTGACCCAGCCCTCACTGCCCAAAGGAGGTAGCCCAGCCTGCCAGCAAGGCAGCATGGGACAAGAAATTCCCATGCGAAACTCGGAGCCAAGCTCATGCCCCGCCAACCCCTGTCCTGACCGCCCAGGAACCCTCGCCCAGGCCCCACAAACACACACACTGGAGACAGCCATGCCAGCTTGGCGGCAGCACTTACATCGCCTAGCTCGTCATCCTCCGGCTCCTCCTCCTCCTGCGGGTTTGGGGGAATTGCAGCGCTTGAGTACAATGCCAGGCAGTGCTGCTACGATTGAGGCGCAGGGGGTTTGGGCAGGCCTCGCTCAGCATGTGCCGCCGCCGCACGATGGCAAACACTTTATCGACCGTCAGAGTCGGAATGGTGCTGTCATTACTTTAACCTCCTAGTGGGCTCGCAGATTGTATCTGTCTCACCCATTTTTGGGCTCCGCACACTTCTCCGGAATGGTTCTGCATTTGCCTTGCAGGAACTGCTGATGAAAGCCAGCACGTCGTCACGCGCAGCCAACAACTGTAGGAGCAACAGCCCGGCGCACCCGCAACCCTGACCGGCTGGGTCAACCCACCTCGCCCTCCACTAGGCACAGGGGCACCCCTCTGCTCCCCTCACCCCCACTGCACCCTACCAACACACAGGCATGTGCTGCTCCACCCACCTCATAGTCCTCCTCATCGTCATCTAGGGGGTCGGCCTGCACCAGGGCCGCGGTGCCCAGCTCCCCGCCCTCCTCCTGCACCACCAGCAACCAGCCCGCCCAGCTCGAGCCCCACCCTGACACCTGGGCCACCCCCGCCACACCGGCGCACCACACCACATCCAGGTCTCCGCGCGCGGGGGGTTAACCAGGCTGCTGCCAGTGGAGGAGACCCAACGACAAGCGACACAGGATTGCTCCTCGCGTGCGCCAAGCGCTCACCTCCTCCTCCTCCTGCTCTCCTTCCTCCTCAGGGTCGTCATCCTCCTGCACCATGCCAGTCCAACACTATGAGAACCATCACTACTTCCAAGGACTATTAACGCATCGTGCTCAGGCTGCACCACGCAGAGTCCGACGCGCCGCCCGCCCTTTGGCACACCAGGTGCAAAAGTCCAGAAAAGCAATGCAGATGGCAGCAGAAGCGTGGCTTGCATTAGGGCGGCCAGGGCAGATTAGGGCATACCTCATCATCATTGTCCCCACCAGGCTCGTCGTCGCCTCCCTGCAGCGAGCACCGCGAACCCATGTCAGTGCAGCAGCCGCACGGCTCACACAAGCTCCAGAAGCCAAACACCAGCTACCTGTTGGCCTGCCTGCCAAACGGGGTTCCGCTGGTGGACGGGCCCAAGGAAACTGATGCTGGATTGATCGCACCATACTACAGCGGCGGTGCTTCCACCTTACGCTGCTCAACTGGGTTGGCCAGCCTCCACTGCGAGCCCATGGCTTGGGTGCGAGGGGCTGCTCCCAAGTTCACCATCACCTCAGGGGCACGCAAGGCCCCCTTCACACAGAGCAGCCACGGCGAACCACCAGCGGCAGCAACTCCATTCCTTGCCAGATACACAACCCTTGCACACACAAGTTATTGGCTTGTACTCCGACCCTGCTTGCCCAGTCCCTGGCACTGCCGCAACCCCGATTGCAATGGATTGCCACGGGGCGCCCATGTTCTGCTCACCTCGTCCCCACCGGCAGCGCCGCCAGGGCCGCCGGCCTCTTCCTGGCCCCCGTCATCATCACCTTCATCGCCCGCTTCCTCCTCCTCCTCACCGCCCTGGGCAGCGGCAGGCGGGTGCAAGTCAGGCAGTCGTGCACAGTGATAACCCACAAGCCGGGGCTGCCCGGATGCAAGCCGGTTAGGGAACGAGTTGACGAGTGCTCCCCTTGGCGCTGGGTGAGACTGGCGCTTGCCGGAGCACTGGGGATGCCTCCCCTTGTCTCATCCTGTGTCAAGACAAAGCTGCCGATTCACCTCTTCGCCAGCGGGCGCATCCTCCTCCTCGTACTCGTCGTCATCATCCTCTCCATCTACCTCTTCGTCAACCACGCGCTCTGCAGCAGCCAGTTGGGAACGCTGAGCAGGCACTGAGCACCACTCGCTCGCTACATCTAGCAGCACTGCATCTGCACGTCATGTGGTGTGTAACAAGGCCTTCAAAAAGGGTCCTGCAGCACTTCAGGACGGGACAGGACGCCTGACAGACGACTGCCAGGACCAGATTTCAAATCGAAGACCCCCATCCTGAGCCCACCGTTGCCAAGCTTGTCCACCCCGTTGAGGTAGTTAAAGGCAGGTAGCACGGCTAGCATCTTGAAAACTTGGTCGCGGTAGTCGTCGGCTGAGTCCTCTACAGGGCAACCCTCCGTGTCCAAACTGACGAGGCTCTGCAACGCTGTCAGCGGCGCTAGCTGCTCGAGTCTGGAGAAGCGGTTCCCCGCTAAATCTAAATGCTGGAGCTTGGCGAGGTTCGAGAGGCAGTCAAGGCCTGTTGCGACCGAATTGTCGCTTAGAACCAGGCCAGTTAGGGAGGCCGGGAAGCAACCAGGGGCAAGCCTCCTTATGGAACAACAGGAGAGGGAGAGGGACTGCAATGATGTAAGCGCCTCGAGACCCTGCGAGGAGGCACGGTGCAAGTTCAAGGCCGCGGGACTCCGCCATCATGTATAAATGATCGGGCGATAGCACACCGCCCAGCGCACCTCTACAGTAGTAACCTTGACCTTGCCGTCAAGGTTGAGCTCTTGCACCTCGGATGGTGGCACACCAAGCTTGGACAGAGCCTCTGGCAGGGATAGTGGGGGCATAAAGGCAGCCCCCCACGCACGCAGGGAATCTAATTGATAGCTATTTGAGGTACCATGTCTGGTGTCTTCTGAAGTCAGGGCCAAGCCCGGGTCCAAAGCACGTGATGGTGACTCCTGCTGCCTTGGGCGCCCTCCCCTGCCCCGAACAGGATATAAGGCGCTGGTAAAAGTTGAGCAGCTGATCTCCAGCGGAGCCTGGCCCTTCACTCTCTATCTAGACCACCGTCTTCACCATTGCCGGCCCGAACCTGCGGGAACCCCATCTGTTGCAAAGTGTCACCATCACTGCGCTTCAGAACGCCCACAGGCTAGGAGGTCCGGCTATCCCTGGCTTGACACCCTTCAGAGTCAAGAACACATCTGGCCCACTGGAAGCATACCGCAGTTTGCCTCCGCTGAGTGTGGCACCAGGGTACCATCCAGTAACTGGCACCGCTGTCGGAGCGTTATGGAAGCTGCACAAGACCGGCGCAAACGGCTCAAGGCGTTGAGCCAGGAAGCGGGGGCACAGGGTGACTTTGACGGCGGTGAAGGAGCAGGTAGGCTGGTGCCGGCGGCGCACCATTTGGCTCAGCCGCAGCCGTGCCCTGATGTTGAACAGGCTTTTGGTCTGACTCTTGTTCTCACCGCTGCTGTGTCCTGCAGGCGCAGGTCCGTTGGTCAACCCATTTGCTGACGACGGTGTAGCAGCTGACACGACCTCAGGCCCCTTCAACTTCTACAGGTTGGCAACATGCGTAATAACGTCCAACCCCAGCTGGCATCAGCCCTGTATGACTTTTGTGAAGTGCGCAGCGTGTAAGTTTGGGTGATGCAGCAGGCCCTGCAGCCTGTGTTGCAGGACTGTAGGGCATGGCATGTCATAGACCTAACTGTTGTTGCGCCATATCCGGCGCTGGTCCCCACCCACTCTTCTGTGAGGGCACAAACCCAGAATAGAAAATGAAGGGGGTCCAGGGTCCTACCTGCCGCTCGCAGTAACCGCTCCTCCCTTGAAAAGTCTACTATGCCAGGAGGTGCATATATGGTTGACAAAGTGGGGAGTCTCGGCCTTCTGCTGTCTCCTGCAGTGACCCGCTGGGTAGCATGGAGCGCTCACGCCTGGCGCAGCAGCGACGGGCTGAGCAGCAGCAGGCGCAGCGTGCAGTACAACCCCAACAGCCTCCTGCCCCTACCGTGACACCATCGCAGCCGCAGCTGGGGCCCACAGGCGCGCCAGCTGCTGGGGGCCAGCCGATCCCACCCCCGTTCCAGCAGCAGCAGCAGCCCCAGCATGTGGGCAGGTCGCCGTGGGCCAGTGGAGGGCCACCCCGCCCCCAACCTCACTGGCAACAGCAGCAGTGGCAGTCGGTGCCACAGCAGCAGTGGGGCCAGCCCTATGCTCAGCAGCCGTATCCGCCACAGCCGCCGCTGCCGCCACCAGGGCCAGGCGGCTACCAGGGGCTGCCAGCCCCGCCGGCGTACCAGCAGCAACCCTGGCGGCCACCCCCTCCTGGCATGCCGCCCATGATGCGGCCCCCTGGCGGCCCTGGCAGCATGCAGGGTCGCGTTGGGAGAGGCGGGCAGCAGCACCAGCACCAGCAGCCTGGAGGTATGAGATGTAATGTTGACATGGTGTCTGCTGCCTGTTGGGCCGCGTGCCCTCTAAGCTTTGGTTGCTGATGGGCTGGTTACGGCCGTAGAAACTCAAAAGGGGACGGGCTGCCAAGGGGCGGATGCAATAGAGGCTTGCTGGTTCTTAGCACCCACTGGAAATGCTTGTAAGAGTCATGCATTATGGGCACAAGGGGGCTCCCAGAGGACTTACATGGCTGGAACCCCTGCTGACGACATGCTGCGCAAAGCTATGCCGCGCCGGTCCATAGGTCAGTGTAACTAATGAACGCTCGCAATCTCTTCTGCTGTACAGGCAGAGGCAGGGGTCGCGGCTACCCCAGCGGAGGCAGCAACAGCTCAGCAGGCAGGGGGCGTGGCGGTGCGGGCTCTCGGGGTGCCGAGGCCTTCTTCTCGCCCTCAATGCTTGAGAATCCCTGGGCAGACCTAGAAAGACGGCTGGGCGTTGGTTCGGCTGTATCCCTGGCCGCCAAGCAGCAGCAAGAACAGCAAGACCCGGGGCAGCAACCTGATGGCTTGTTGTCAAGCGAAGCAGACGCAGAGGCAGCTGCACTGGGGAAGTCCAGCGAAGGCAGGCTGGCTGCTGAAGGCTTTGTGGACCGTCCATGGCACTGAGCAGGAATTATATCTGGTGATGAAATGCACGTGAAGCAAGATGCTAGATAGCAGTTTGGCGGCTGCTAGCTGGGTCAGTTGGCAGAGCTGAGAGTAGGGAACCAGCGAACAAGCAAGAACTTTCATTATGATTTCAAGGCTGGGACCGCATTTGTATTGGCTGTCTGAAGTCGGAGCTGGGACTGACTTGTTCAAAACTGCGTCACATAGAGAAAAGGGGAGCAAAGTGCACTTCATTTTAGCCTTGGAAGGGCCAGTGTGCATGCGAGCTATCTCCCCCCCCGCCCCCAACACCACCACCACCACTGGCGCGCACACACACACACACACACACACACACACACACACACACGCACACACACGCACACACACGCACACACACACACCAAGTTGAAGCAGTGCTTGGCTTCAGTCATCCTTGGCCATGATTATTGTCAAACTTCTCGGCCGTTCTGTGGCTAGTTGAACACTTATTGCTGCCTGCCTACTGCATTCACATCAGCTGTGCTGAGGTTCCCAGGCAGTACACCAGTACACAAGCCACATCCCTTGCACCTCCAGTACTTACTTGTGTGCGACGCATGGGTGGTGGGAACGCTCGTGGTTGACACATCGTTTTCATATCTTGCAGAAATCGAGGCAACATGTTTGGCGTGTGCTCAACCTCTAGCAGCCGCGTGGTCACCACCTGTGCATCCAAGCCGCAGCACAAAGCTGTCAAGCTTATGAACCACAGGTATCAGATGGCGTGGAGTCATGCCTACTTGTCTGAATGTGCGCTGGGGGTTGTCCTTCTTCCTGTCTTACTAGCATGGGTGGCAGGTAGTGCGAACAGGGAGAGAGGTGAGCTGTACGAACATGATGCAGAAGTGTGCCCGAGTCTTGCCTGAGTTTGAGCCAGTCTTATTAGCTTGGGTGGCAGGGAGTGCGAACAGGGTGTGAGAGTTGAGCTGTACTTACAGGACGGGATGTATGTATGTTGTCTCTGCTGGTGACAGACAAAAACCAAGGAAGGCTTGCCTTGATGGTCTGGGCTACAGTCTGGCAATACTCTGTAGGGAGCTTGCGCAAAGTTGTTGTCTGCTTTTGAGCCCTGCAGGCGGCCAAAGAAGAGCAACGCCTCTGACAGGCGACATGGGCCCGCAAAGTACCCTGAGCTGCCGCCGCCACCTCCCGAGTATGTGCTCATCTCCCAGCCCTGAGTACTCGTAAATTGTGCTTGGTGTTGTAGGCCCGTCAACTGGTGTTTCCTGAAGTGAGGCTAGCAGCCTGCCCTTACGTAATTTAGTCCACTTGCTGCCATTGCTGTGTGTTTCCTAGTGTGCATTGGCTGTATGTGTCGTGTCTGCTAGGAGCAGCTTCCCTTGACTACAAACTGCGAACCTCCTGCCTCCGTTGTTCGCGAGGGCTTTGGATGTGATAAACTTGCATGAAGGCAGGTGTAGGGGCTGACAGGTAGACTCAAACTGAAAACCTGCAAAATTGTAAGCTTGACACAAGAATGAGCGAACGACGGTGCATCAGGTGATTATTAGGTACTGAAGTCAGTTGGAAGAAGAGGCTAGGGAAGTATTAGCCATGACGACAAGGGTGCAACTCTGGGACGTTGGGTAGACTTAGATAAGGTGAGGCTGTCAGTTTTCAGGGTTGTTGCGGCCACCTTACAAGGTCTAGTGTCAGTGCGTGCCTCTACCTAGCTGGCTCAGAACTTGCGTAAGTGATTTCCCTATCTAGCTCAGTTTGTGACTTGTGGTGAGTGATGCAAGGCACGCAGGTTGGCTGGACTCGGGCCATATGCATCATTGCTGGAAAGGGCTTGGTGACCGGTCAAGCAAGATGGCACCTGTGCGCACGCACGGTTTGTGGCTATCGTAGCAGTAGGCCAATGGCTGTGGCGAGTTATTGCCACCGCGGGTGACAGCCATGCCTGATGGCTAGCAGTGGAGCGCAAGGGTTATTGACTAGGTGTAGAGCTGCAAGTTTGGGTTTTGATACAGCTGCACATTGGCTGCTGCTATAATTGGACCCAGTCAAGCTGAGCTGCAAGCTTTGGTGCCCACAGCACGCAGCCGTGCGGTCAGTGGTCAGTTCGCCATGCCACCCAACACCTTGCTTGCTCACCCACCAGCCTGCCATCACGCAGAGCCGCTTTGCCACGTTGGGAGAGAGCTACATGCTGAGAAGGCCCAGAGCAACTGTGGGGCATCCCTGTCAGCTCTTAGTTATTGATCCTCTGGTCGCAGTTGACCATTGCTGGCCCTTACAACGAACACCGTAAGCAGCCCACTTGAGTCAGGCTTAGGCAGGACACATCATGCCCATTTGACAGTTCAGAGCATACCTGCCTCAGCACTCAGGCAAGACTCAGGCACATTCTGCATCCAGCCCTGTCAGCTCAGCTCCCCCTCCCTGTTCGCGCTACCTGCCACCCCTACTAATACCTGCATCCAGCCCCAGCCCTCGTCTAGCTATATCCTATCGCCACTCTGTTCGCACTACCTGCCACCCTTAGTAAAGTTAAATGCATAACTACACACCTCCTGTACGCTGTGAACCAAGCCACCGACTTGAGCACCTGCTCTGGCGCCCTGCCCTGCCAGCTAGACATGACGTGTTGAAGGAGCTCTATGTGATTCTCCTTCTGCGCTTTGTATTGTTGACTCTTCGGCCTGGTATGTCAAATGTCTGCTCCTTACGTCACCTTTTGGCAGCAGAGGTTGCATCATGGGCACCCCCTTGGTCGAGGTTGTCCCGTTGCGCTAGTTGCTCCGTTGCCCGTGTGCCGGCTGCAGCTACGTTCCTGTTTCTATCACCATCGGTTCTTTAGACCACTGTTGGTTACCTGCTCAGCGGCTCTTACTGCACTAGACCCCTCACAAGGAGGGGACCAGGCTGGCAGACTGAGAAGAGAAACAACCAAGCAGATACTTAAGGTCCTGGAAGGACAAAATAAGGTGCTCCAGCTCCGTTCCCCCATGAAGCTGGCCTTGGCTGTAAGCGCTGGTGCGCTGAGATGGTACTTGGCCTAGCTGAGCAGCAAGCCAGGCCCGCCGTTTGCAGGACAGCCAACTAGGGAGTGCTCTTCAAGTCCTGCCGGTAAGGGTCATAGCCCCCAGAGCCTGGCACAGCATCGAGGCGGCTGTTGCCCAGACAGGGAGGGCGGCATTCATCAATGCTCTAGCACCACGGTGGCATTCCATACCTCCATTCCATACCACTGCAGGTGGGATTTGCTTGCTGCTCCAGTGTACAGCTCGCTACTTTTAATTTTGTGAGAATAGGGATGACACTGTTGTTGCTTGGTGTGGTACTCCTTATCTTGTGCAGGGACTGGTGTGGCGCTGCCAGCAGCAAGGCCCCGTTCACCTCCCCTGGCCTGCGTGCAGATTGTGGCTGCTGCGTTGCCAGCAGCAAGCGAGGGAGGCGGTTCAAGGCGAAGGAGCTGAACCACTTTGCTGCCCTCCTGTTTGAATGTCTCCCGGCAGCCGTGCAGGTTGCTGGCCTTCCGCAGGTACGGCATGTCTGGCGCAGTTGAGGCGTGAACCATGCATTAGTCCTGTGGGCAGGCGGCTGAAATGCCGCGAGGGTCTCCTTGTTGTGCAAGGGCTACTTAAGAGCCATGCTCCAGGGAGGTTTTGGCCGTGCACAAGATAGGGTGTCTGTGCTGATGTGCCGTTCTGCAGGTTCGGCTCAACAGGTTTGATCTGCACCATGGTCACATCTTTATGAGCCACAGCGGGCAGCTGGGGGTGCTGTTCCACTGCCAGGAATACCCTGCGCACCATCCGGAAGACTTCCCTGTGCACCTGGGCAACTGCCAGCAAGGCAGCAGCCTTGCCTTCTCCGAACGCGCCATGGACTTACGGAACATTCTATGGTGCGTGACGCTGCAACCCTATGATCTATAGGGTGATGGGTAGGGTAGGATGTCGCACAAGAGCCGGCTGGCATGAGAGCAGCAGGGTGCAGTGCTCACAGCAAACTTGCTGGTTTATTGCCCAACAACGGACTGGTCAGCTGTGGCAGTGGCTCCCTTGCAGCGTACCGCGGGGCGCACTAGCTAGTGCGTCACTACTTGTTGGAGGCGTACCAGAGTAAATCTGTTGGTGCACTTATTGGAGCAAATGCGCAAATGTCTGAGGTTGGCAGGTTTTGAACCCCAGCTTAGTAAGTAACTCTACGCTTGAATGATTCCATCCAGGCATTGTTCGTGACTGTGGCGTTGTAACTAGACTGGACAATCACCCACCCCCCCTCCCCCGCCCTCTGTGTCCAGGTATGGGGGCAGCATATGCTCGCTCGATGTCGGTGAAGGCTCCCAGCTGCACCAGCGGCTGCTGATGGAGGGGCTCGAAGAAGTCAGGACTGTGCAAGAGGCGGACTTTGGGACCCCTTTGGCTGATCTGTATTATTTTCACGAGCTGCAAAACCGCAAACCACGGCACCGGGTCTTCGTGTGTGTCCCGGGCACATAGTATTCATGGCAGCTGCGCTAGACTGGACAGCTGGCAGGGACAATGTGTGGTGTTTAACTTATCATCCCTTTCCTCCTTGCATGCCGAGGCGGTGTGCTGCTGGCGCCCCATTGTCTGCGCTTGTAGTCAATGGCACCGGTCTGTGCCCATGATAGGGTGGCAGAGCGCTTGGGGCCAACCTTTGCCAAGTTGGGTGCAAACGGCCTTTTAGTATTGGGGCTGTAATTTCACAGTATGTGGCATAAATCGTCCTGGTGCTTGATAAGGGTGAGTTGTGGCGACTCTCTGACTTGCAATGTCCTGGCTAAAGCTTCATTCAGGCACCCACTGCGCATGGCAGCTGGCCCATTTCTTGCTGAAGCAAAAGCCCTTGAATTTGGCCAGGCGCTGCAGGCAGGGTAAATGCCAAGAAAGTGAGACTCATTGCAAAGTTTGGACTTGCAGGGACTGTAGCCAACCAGTGGATCAGGGGTGTACGGTTCGCTGGTCACACCTGCCTCGTGCATGCAAGCCCATGATGTAAGACGGGCACGCGTATAGCGGTCGCGCCCAGTGGCCTTCAAATTGCTTGCAATTCCCCCTCCCGCGATTGAACAGACCTGCACGACCCTTGCCTACAAGCCTACTCCTCAGCCTCTGATGCCACTTCTTGTTTGACTTCCGCGCCGCCTCCGTCGATGGGTCCCTTGTTGTGATTCTTCTCCTCCTTTCTTCTCTGAAGTAGAAGCCGCGCGTTTGGAAAACACGGTCAAATGCTCTATGTTGCCCAGGAGCCGCAGTTCATCTAGAGATCGCACAATGAGCAGCAAGGACTTTCTTGACCTGGAGCAGCAGGACGAGCTGTTGCCTCCCAAGGTTCAACAGCAACTACCCAGCACCAGCAACGGCCAGCATCAGCGCCTGGCCTTGCGCTGGTACCTGGGCTTGGGCTTCCTGAGCCTCTTGGCCCTGTGGTTTGCTCTGCCCGGGCTGACCTGCCTAGGATCAGCGGCCTACGGCGTGGCTTACTGGATGCTGAAGCAGCCCAAGGTCTGGACAGCACCCCTGGTTCCCGGAGCGCAGCTGGGCAACTTCACGGTGCCCAAGATACTCCACCAGACCTGGAAAAGCCGGGTCATACCGGACAAATGGAAGGCCGCGCAGCAGTCATGCCAGTCGCTGCACCCTGACTGGGAATACAAGCTGTGGACAGACGCGGATGGTTTGGAGTTCATAGAGGTGAGGAGGGGTGGGCGATCGTGGGCTCGGTCGGACTAGGGCATCGATAGCGAACCCCCGCTGCGGCTGTCAGCATGAGCCTCTTGGGCGCGTTCCTTCTGTACGTTTGGTATGGTAACTATTGGAGGCGTTGGGGGGCTTGTTGCAAGGCGCCGGCACGAAAGTGTCCCTTGCCATGCCATGTGCCTGCAAAGGGCGTCTGGCTCAGGCCTGTACATCTCGCAGTAAAGTTGTTCGTCAGAATCAGCAAAAGCCTGAGCTCCAGGGACGTATACCCTATTGCTGCCTGCAGAAACACTACCCTGAGTTTCTGCCAACCTACCTGGCATACCCCTACAATATCCAGCGGGCAGATGCCATCAGGTATTTCATCCTCTACCACTACGGCGGCGTTTACATTGACCTGGACATGGGGTGCCGCAAGCCGCTGGACTTTATGCGGCAGTACAACTTCACTGCGCCGCTAACGTACCCGGGCGGCCTCTCCAATGATGTTATGGCAGCCATGCCAGGCGACGCCTACCTGGGCCGCGTTCTGGCGCACCTGAAGGCCTGGAATAGGTTTATGGTCATCAAGTACATCCAGGTACGCTGGCTGGGCTGCCGTGGAGCTGCCGCCGTCCGCACTGGTTGGAAGTTGTTGTTTTTGGTACACTGGCCTGCCGAGTGGAGGCAGAGCAGCCGGGTGGTCAGCTTTCCTCAAGTTTAATAGATTCTGCAGGCTGCTGTGCTAGGGCGTGCATACCACAGTTGGGAAGAGGAGGTGATGAGCGATGCACCGGCTAGCCGGCTCTATGCACATTGTGAGGGCTCGCAACGAGGCACATGCGATCGTGGTGCTGTGCGCTTGCTCAGCTGGGGCACGTTCTGCTGCTTAGCGTGTGGTCGTGGCGCTGCTGCTGACCTGCAGGTGATGTTTAGCACGGGGCCCATGTTCCTGACAACTCAGTACAGCCTGTCTGGCAACAAGTTTGACGTGGCAGTGATCCCCCCAGCTATGTATGGCAAGTATGACAAGTCGGGTGATGCCTACTTCTACCACCTGCATGGCAGCAGCTGGCATGAACACGACGCCAAGTTTGTCTTCTGGCTAGACAAGCATAAAATGCTGCTCATTGTTCTAGGGGTGGTGTTGGTGGTTACGCTGTGCTGCGGGTATTGGCTCCGCTGCCTGGTGCGCATGCGAAAAACAAGAACTTTTTAGATGCTATCGGGGTCAGCGGGCTGGCTCAGGCTGCCTGCTGTCTTCTGCATCATGTGCATGAAGCTGGGGGAGTGTACTGCCTCCACCTTCCTGGCACAGCCAGCTGCATTGAGCTGCTAGGGTTTCCTTCAATGCTTGTCCTGGTGTTCCATGCTCGTCCCCTTCTCTTCTGCTCTGGAGTGATCGCTTCGGTAAGGAATGACGCCCTTTTGGCCATCATTACGTTTCAGGCCGCGTGGTGCTGCGCCTGTCAGCCTGACATACGACTTTGCCCTAGTCCTACCTCTGCCTCTAGGATGGCCATAGCACTGCTAATATTCTTTTCTTAAGACCTCAAAGCTGGCTTCATGTCCCAAATTGTTGTGCACTGACCCTATGAGCTGCCTGGGTATCTGACTTGAAACATCTACAATTTTTGTGTTAGAGGCATGAGCAGTTGTCTGTCGTACCACAAGTCTAGAGGTGCCTGCTATGTACCCCGTCTTCCTTCCCGTACAAGAACTGTTAGCGGCTTTTTCCGTGCTGCCGCTGTTGTTGCCCTTAGCTGCATCTCTGACTCCAAGCATGGTTTAAATATGGGTTTGTGGCCCGGTCTGTCAACTCTCGCAGTGCTAGGAGAAGATGCCACAATCAGCTATAATGACGTCAACTCTTGGTTGGCCCTCCGCAGTAGCAGCCTCCTCATCTGCAACAGCATGTGGGCAAACAACTGGCAGTCTATACTCGTTCATCTTTTTGCTGCCCCTGAATTAGCTGGTGTTCCGCCCACCCTTCCTGGCCTTGGTGTCTGAAAGGATCTACAGGCTCAGGGTATCAGGCAAGCCCCAATATCATACTTGGCATACCGTCCCGGCAGATCAAAGCTACGCCAGGGTCATACCACCAAGACACGACATGTGCCACCCTGACCACAACGTCTGTAAATCCAGCCCTACCAGCTCACACGTATTGTTCGTCCACTGTTCGCAATGTGCTACCCAAAAATGTACAATGTTGGTTAGCCATTGCACAGGTCTTCCCTCCTGGCTCCCTACATCACCACTGGCGGCTTATTGGCGCCTGCCACTGCTGTTTGGTCTCCCACGGTCGTAAGCTTCCACTTCAACCACATGCATACCAGGCTCAAGGCAGGTGTGTCCCATGCCAGATGGCTCCTAAAAGCTGCTAACGCACACGCATGTCATGAGTCTCCCATGAGGAGTTGTTGAATCAACTCCTGCTGCCCTTATCCTTACACTATGAAGCCATGATTCGAGCCTCCCAGAGCACACTGCAGACAGGTCCTTAAATGCCACCTACCTCTGCTCCCCTACTATGTGCCTGCAACACATGTCCCACTGCTATACCCACCTATTCGTCGCAGAATCTCCAGCCCCTCCACTACTCTCCCAAAGACCACCTGCTGACCATCAATCTTGGGCGCCGGCGCAAGGGTGAAGTAGAACTGCGAGGTGTTGGTGTTCTTCCGCCCACTGCAGTTGGCCAGCGATAGCGCATACTAAACACCTGGGCATCCGTATCCCAAAGGCAGCCAGCAACGGAAGGCAGGGAAAGGGGCACACTCGGTTGAAAGCAAAGGCCTGCTTCACTCGCACCTCGAGCCACAGCGAGACCCTAAGCGAGTCACTGCAGGACTAGACTATAATCCGTCAATTCACCTGTTGGCCATTCCCACGATGCCAGCTGCGTCATGCTTGAGTTTGAGGCCTGCATTGTGGCAGGAGTCGCTCTTTTACATCAACCAAAGGGATCTGTGCTTGGTGGGCGGTATGACAGAATGTCAGTGTGATGGTAACTGTTGATCAGGACAACACCCAAGCAGGGTTTTGAAATGCATGGATGGGGTGCCAACCGTTATCTAAGGCGAAGGATTATGCACAGCTGAGCTAAACTCACCACCTTTGTCATCATTGAACTGGCCGCCATATATGCTGTCTCCAGCTGAGCCATCACCTGTGTGTCGATGAAAGCCGTTGTCAATACTTACGAGGCAGGAAGAGAAGCAGAGCATGCAAGCCAATAGCACAACCCAGACACAGCAGACAGAGCAGAGCAGGTACAAATACATCATGCCAACTGCTATAGCAAGTGTGCGCAGGCAGTCCTGCAGAACCCCAGGCCATGGAGTTTCACAGCCACACAGGGGGTTTCTACAACAGCCTTACCTTTCACTATGTCTCCTCCTTGGCACACGAAGCCCTTGACAATCCGGTGGAACCTGCACATCCATAAGGAGGGTGGATGCTGCCCTCGCGAGGAGCCGGAGCAGCGAAAAAGTATCGATGTGGTGCTCAAGCAGTCCAGATCCTAGGCTTGGGGTATATTGGAAACACCAACGAGCCTTTCAGCCAGGAAGTATGATTAGCTGACTCAATATAGGAGGGGTGGGGGCAACCACCCCACTGGAATGGAAAGCTGGACAACTTCTGGACAGCGAAATGCGCGCTTTCATCGCCCCTGTTTGCTGTACCCTGGGCTCTCCCCCAGACTGGCTAACCATGCAACCGAGTTCACACCTGCAGCCCTTGTAATGCAGCGGTTTCTTGGAGCTCTTGCCTACACCCTTCTCCCCAGTTGCCAAGCACCGGAAGTTTTCTGCTGCCTTGGGCGCTTCCTTATCTAGCAGCTCCACGACTATGCGGCCTGCCCTGAGCGGCGCTGGTGCCTCCAAGAGGATGGAGCCCTGCGGTCACCTCAGCTGGCATGCATGTTCCTCCTCTTCTTGCCAGCGGGAGCTGTGGAAGTCAGTCACCACGACTCTATGCTAGGCATGCGAGGAGCATCTGGGCCCTGGGGCTTGTTTGCGTGCACCGGCAGCTGGCAGCATTTGTGCAGAGCATGGCCTCTGAGACACAGGCACCTTGGTGGACCAGGTTGGGTCGCTGGCGAAGGCATCCTGCACCACCTCTTTGCTGTCCTTATCCAGCTCTTCTACTGAAGCAGGCCACCCAAACTGGGGTCCCTTCTGGGCTAAGAATTGCTGGGACAATGTGTAAGCCTGCATGTCTTTCGCATGCTGAGCTGCATTGCCAATGTCGATATCCAGAAAGACTCTAACCATGGGCTTGCCAAGCCTGACAGCTGACTGATATTGAAAGCTTTGGCTGTAATGTGCCGTGCGATCAACCACAACCTGCAGGCGTCGCCAGACTGGCTGGCCGCAAACCGAAAGGCTACTGTGGTGCAATAGAAACTACAATAATTTATCAACACTCTTCTGATCTCTAAAGAAGAACTTTCCCCGTCTCAAAGCCTATTACGGAAGGGTGACTCACTCCTGAAAGTAAACCGTAGCTGTCATAGATTCGCAGTAAGCAGTGCCCTTCTTCAGACTCCAGGCATCCCCAAGCTTCTTGCCAAAGCCACTATTGCGTGCTGCGCTTGCCGTCTTTCCAAGGTGAAAAGCTTCATCAGCCGCTGTCTGTGCCTGTCAGTCCCCACCGCTGCGAGCTCCTGCTCCCTTTCAGCCTCCCTCTGCACCTCGGCTTGCAGCATGGCTTGCAGCTGCTCCCTTGGGTCCGCAGTGCTCGGGGTGCCCTGGGCTTCAGGCTGCAGAGAGGGGCACAACGCTTCCTGGGTTAACCTTCCAGGCGGCCGGTGCAATCAACGTAGAAAGGCGCCGCTTCTGGGTTCTATGTTGGTATATACCCATTGCCCAGCAGGACCAATCACCACTGATTAGACCCCCTGTGTCCAAGCTACAATGACAAACAGACTCTGAACAGGTTTGATCACTGCTGTAACCACACCAAGTCGCGTGCAGGTCGCCCACCTCAACATGGCCATCTTCTGGTGCAGCCTGGTACGGTCCTACAATGTAAGTCCTATGCTGTTGATCAGGAGGAGAGGATGCCCCATCATCACTTATCAGGTCCTCCGCCTGCACTTCGTCGCAATGGCTGCCCCCAAGAGGCCCATGCTGATCCTGGTCTGCCACCTGCAACCTGTCCAGGCTGTGAGCCACACTACAGGCCGGAGATGTCCAGCTGCCACCTGCATCATCACCCCCCTCATTGCAGCCATTTGGGTCGTCAGCCGGGTGGGCCTCATAAACGAGGTCATCACCGGCCCCCCGCCAGCTTGCTGGGATGCGGGGCGAGGAAGCTACACTGCTCCCAGGAGCACTGGCATCTAGGTGCTGCAGGAGGTCAGGTGACTCTGGCTCAGGCTCTGCGGGTGAGTGGCAGGTATCCCCAGCGGCAACGTCAACCTCATGTGTGACAGTGCCGCTGGTGCTGCTTCGGCTACTCTCATGGCTGAAAGTCGGCTTTGCCTCCCGTTGATGCATGCTGCCTGCATAGGTGCGCGGAAGACCAGGTGCAGCGCTTCCAGGCCTAGAATTCCGACCACTGGCTCTGCTAGCAGGACGGAGCTGCTGCTGCTGCTGCTGCTGCTGTTGCTGGCTGGAGGGGCGGCTGGGGCCATTGCCGGGGATGCTGGCAAGGGGAGGCAACGCCAGCATGGGCAAGCAGCTCGGGCCCTGTAGTAGGGCCTGCAGCTCTGCCACCTCCTTGCTGCTTGTGAATGTGCCTGAGCCCTGTGAATGAAGACAGCAAGGTAGTCAGTACCCATTTAATTGAGGGTTCTGCAGCTGGCGAAGCCAGCTATAAGCAGCCCACTCACAAAACACACAACAAAACAATGTCAAAAAGCATCAACGGCATATATGGATGTAAGTTTGGTCTTAACACAGTGATGCCAAGCGTAGGCGCCGGCCAGGCCAGGCACAGCCTGCTCGGTACTCAACTCGCAGCAAAGCGGCCTGCTAGCAATTTGTTGCACCTGCATCTCGCCCAGCGCCCGCTTGAATTGCTCCTCTTGGCGGGCAATTTCTCGACGGAGCTCGTTTAAAGCCACCTTGAGCGAGGATTTGTGTTGCGCTAGCTGCTCTGCACGGGCTGCCTTCTGGTCTACACGCTCCCTCACATGCTCCAGCCGCTGCTGCTCCAACGCCTTGGCATGCTCTCGACGCTGCCTGCAGTCATACAAAACCAATTGCCCCATGCCTCAATATAAGCAGGGTTACATGACGGGGCAGAGACGTCTCTGCTGCTGCCTGTCTTAGACCCAGGACATCCTCTCCCACCTCCCGGATCAAGGCAATTTATTCAAACAAATAGATTTGATTGCCAATCTGCTAGAGGATCCATACATACCTGGCATAATCCTCTCTGAGTTCCAACTCATGCTGCTTCATCTGTCTCAGAGCGTCCAGCTCCTCCCGCCGCTTGGCCAATTCCTGCTCTTTCTGCTGCTGTTTCCTCTGCAGCCAGCAGAAGAGGTAGAACGATGGAAGACACAGGGACCTCAGTAGACTTTCCAGTGAAGCCATCATTCATACAAGCGCAACCACTAGATGACTAGGCCCGTGCTGTGAAACAACCCACCTGGAAGTACTCCTTACGCTCCTGCTCCTCCAGCTCCGCCCTGTTTAGTGCCAGCTGTCGCACGGCTTCCCTCCTGCGCTCTTCTTCTTTCTTGACAACCTGAGCAGGGCAGTGAACAGTCCCTGTCGCTCACATCATACACGGCTCTTGCCTCATACGGGGCGCAGTCACCCTTTTGGCAGCCAGCTGTGCAAGAGAGAGCCTGCATCAGACACCCCTTCCATAAGCAGCGATGCAGATTTCTGCGCGCTTCATTCAAAAGAACGTTGCATTAGACCAGAGGACGCCTAGAATTGGCTGCAATTGTACCCTTAAGCACAGCAGCTGGTAACAGACCTCTGCGGCCTGGTGCTGCTCGGCCTTCTTGTGCAGCTTCACATCCAGCTGCGCCACCTTGGCAACAAGCTGCCGTTGCCGCTCCTTTGCTGCAAGCTCTGCCCGCTGCTTTGCATTTTGCACAGTTGCCTGCTTGAGCCTGGCACGACTGGTTGCCAACTTGACCTGTTCCAGCTGCCTCCGTTGCTGCAGGGCTGCCTGCTTCTGAGCGGCTTCATGCAACTTCGCCTGGACCTGGCTGCGGACGTGCTCCTCCTGCTGCTGTTTTGCCTCCAGGTTCATCTGTCGCCGCCGCTGCAGGGGCAACACATATACCACGAAGCTGAAGCCCTGGGCCTGAAATAATGATTGCAGCAGCAGTCTGGTACCAGTTTCCGGCAGTCGAAAAGGCCAAGGAAGCGTACTCACTGTTCACATCTGTCCTCAGGCTGGCAGTCTCACCTCAACCGTTTGCGCATGCTGGGCTCTGAGCACCGCTTGCTGCCGGCGTTGGTCCTCCAGCTCCGCCAGTCGCTGGCGCTGCCGCTCCTCTCGCACAGCCACGGCCTCCCGACGCTCGACGTTGAGTTGTGCTGCGGACTGCAACTGCAGCAGTCGCTTGGCTTGCTTGACTCGCTGCTGCTGGAGTGCGCGGAGCAGGGGGTCTAGGTTGGCCTGAAGCCGGCTGTCAGGTCTGGCCTGCTGCAGCGGGCCCTCAGCTTCATTGTTGCTCAGGTTTGCCATCCTTCGACCGCAGGCCTGGCTCGTGGGGCTATCCTGGGAGAGAGATTTGGTCTATGCCTTCACTGAGCCTTACAACGGGCCTGTAGAACAAGCAAGCCAAGCCCGCTCCTGGTCCAGGTCCATGACCAGTAGAAATGCCGTCAGACGGGGGGCGATGGGGAAAGAGGTGGTGACGAGCAGGAAGGCATGTATGCAGGCCCAATAGCCAATGACGTTTTTGGACGGCTAGCAGCCATTTCACGAGGCGCAAGTGGTGAGCTGGCCCCGCGAAAGGTCCTTTCAAACAGATCAAAGGGAAATCCCAGGACTTGCCAAGTTACGCAGCGTGGCAGGCTGAGCTTGGAAATTTGCAATATTGGTCATGCACCTCAAAACAGTGCAGATCGAGTGGCATGGCAACCCGGTGCAGGCTGGGAAGGGCTGCAAATGGCTTCCTGAGCCAGTATACTCCCTGGACTTTCATCCTGGAGGCTCTCTATTCACTGCTGGGGGTGACAAAGAGATCAGGATGTGGCAGGTTTGCAGAACCGAGGCGGGAGTGTAGGGTTGTGTTCTTGCGCCCAAAAAGCCAGCATCAACAAGCCCGTGTGAACTGCCTACATGCACTTGTGTGCAGGTGAAGCAAGGCAGTGACGGCTATGCAAGCGTAGGCTATGTCGGCAGGCTGCAGGGGCACGACAAGACCGTCAACTGCGTCCGCTTCTCTCCCTCAGGTCCATGCTCTCGTCCTACGTTGATACTGCCAATCTCGCTATACAAGCTACACTTCAGCCCAGCGCTTCCCGTTTCGGTTGACTTCCAAGTGGCAGGTTAGACCCAGCCCCTCTTAATGGAATTGCTCCAAGCTGATCCGCGCAAACGCCTCTGCTGGCTGCAGGCGACTGGCTCGTTAGCAGCGGCGACGGCGGCGAGATGTACCTGTGGCGGCCCTCTGAAGGAGAGGCGCCGCGCGGTAACCTGGAGGATGAGTCAGACCTGGCACCCTGGCGCCGCGCGGGGGTGTTGCGTGGCCACAATGATGACATCATGGATGTCAGCTGGTCATGCGACGGCACAGCGCTGGTATCTGGGTCCATAGACAACAAAAACCTGGTGTGGGACATGACCGACAAGCGTCGTGGCCAGCTGCTGCACCAGCTTAAGCCGCACAGCCACTACACGCAAGGCGTGGCGTGGGACCCGGCGCAGCGGTACATCGTCACCCAGAGCGCGGACAGGACGTGCATGTGAGAGCAGGGAGATGGGAGCAAGGGGCAAGGGGGAATGGTTTGTGAATGTAGGAATTGAAGTGTGGGAACCGAAACAGTACCCTGCTAGGCCCTGGACCAACCAGTACACGCACAGCAACCCGCACACGACACCCTGCTGGACTCAGTCATGTATCCACAGGTTGCAATACCCGCAACCATCTGCAATATAGGCAAAAGGTATGAGCAACTCAGGGCGCTGCAGCCATGGTGGTGCCTTGACCCTTACCTGCAATGGTAGGTGCTCATACTGTCCTGCAGCATGTTGAACCAACATGAAGCATTAGCATCGGTTGCATCAGAGCGTTCCAGGGTTGGGGCACCCCTCATGCAGGGTTCACGCTCTGCGACCAGCGGCAGCTGGGAAGAAGGGCAAGGCCCAGCAGCAGCAGCTGCCCGCGGTGGAGACAGCCAAGGAGTTCCACATGTCCAAAACCTTCAAGAAGGGCAGCCTTGGAGCTCCTAAATCAGGTGTGCCGTTACTGCTGTCAGGACTGGAGCACTCATAGGCTTTGCTAGTGCCCCGTCTCATTTAGTCAATACCGTCATGACCCTGGGAGGGCTCATCGGGAGTTGCCTGTTGGAGGTCAGTGCACCTTGTTCCACTGCTGCATAGGTACCATGACCGCTTCTGCTCTGTAGACCTGCTGGTGGTTGACCTGCAAGACTCAACCGAGACAAGTTTGCTCTCTTGACACAGCAGGAGATGGTGAGTCCGAGACATATCCCCTGTTCCTGGATGAGTGCATCCCCTCCTTCTTCAGGCGCCTATCATGGTCCCCAGATGGTGAGCGGCTCTGGGGCACGTGGAGACCAAACTTTGCTGTCTGGTGCCTCATGAGGTGCAAAGGCAGCAGCAGTTCTGGGTAGACTTAGGTGCTGTCTTGAAACTCTGGTCCTACCCATCCTAATGTCCAGGGGTGCTCCTGTCATGAAACTATGGAATACAGGCCCTAGCAACACATCGCTGGCGGCTACATTATTTCTGTTGGCCATCACCTAGCCTGGCGTGTGAGGCACACTGGGTGAGGTTTTGTGACCGCAGGGTCTTTCCTTGTGGTGCCGGCCGCCCAGCACAAGGCCAGCGCCACCAGCAGGACAGTCAACACGGCATATGTGTATGCCCGCGACAAGTGGAATGCGCCGCTGCTGCACCTGCCTGGGCACTTCAAAGTAGGTGTGCTAGGTCATACCAAATCTTGCTGCTGCTGGCAGTGGGCTGCTTTGTGTGAAGCTGCCTTGCCTGACGCGGAGACAGAAGTTCATGTTGACAGTGGTGCATCAGGATGACGAGATCGCTGAGAAGGTAGCACATCACATCCTGTATGGTGTCACTGCTACCGCTAGCTGAAGCCCGGGTCCCATGTCCTCCCTCACCTAGCGAAGCCTGCAATACTGCACCAGCTTCAATTGTGGTTAGTGTCCCCTTTCCCTGCAGCCGGTGGTGGCGGTGCGCTTCTGCCCCGTCATCTTCAAGCGCGACCAGCAGCCGCAGCCCCAGGCCGCCGCCGCTCCTGCTGCCGCAGCAGCAGCCCTGGGCAATGATGCAGCTCTTCTGAGCCCTGCCGGTGACGTGCAGCAGCCGGGTGGCGGTATGCAGCAGGGAGCTGCTTCAAGCCCCGCAGAACCAGCAGCGCTGCCTTTTGACCTGCCCTACACCATGGTGTTTGCGGTGAGGTTCCGTCTTGCTCCTGGCTGCCATCTCTCAAGGCAGGATGTTGGAATGAGCTATGCCAAGACCTGCTGCATGTAGCAGCCAGCCTACATCTGCGGGCATGATTGTGCGAGCCTCCACATGTGCTACTGTGCACCGAAAAATTTCACACATTCGCCACAACCTTCAACACTGCTGACAGTGGCGATGTGGAAGCCCGCAGGTGGCCACGCTGGACAGCGTTGTGCTGTACAGCACAGACAGCTTGCTGCCGCTGGCTGTGCTGGGCCAGTTGCACTACGACTCCATTACTGATCTGGCCTGGTCGGCTGACGGTAGGATGCTGGCAGTGTCATCAAGGGACTGCTACTGCAGGTGAGAGGGGCTTGTTGTTGGTACGATGTTGAGAGAGCGGGTGTGGAGTGGAGGGTGCCACAGCGCCTGCAGGGTGCTGAGCACGGTGAGATGCATGTCAGGTGTGGGGCATGGGTGGCATGTAGATAAGCCGGAACGCTACACAGATTGTTCGTTTCGTGGGTGATACGCCTGCTAACGTACTTATATAGTCTTGGCGTGTTTGGGTGATTACAGTGCAACTGACAGGGTGCGCCTGCCCCTGCATGACTGTACAGCCAGCTGCCCCCCCCCCCCCCCCCCCGCTCTCACCCCGAGGTTTGTTGGGTGTTGAAGTGAGTGAAAGTAGTGAGTATGTGGTTGTGATTTCCGGCCGGCGCCCAAAGCAAGTCTTAGGGCTTGCTTGCTGGGGGAGATGCTGAAGACCCTAGCCCTTGGCTTCTTCCCGCAGCATTGCTTGCTTTGAGGATGGCGAGCTTGGCACCCCGCTGAAGCCAGGGGAGCTGCCTCCTCACATTGCAGCGAGAATGGTGGCAGCTCAGCGCTGCGCAAAACCGGCAGCAGCAGTACCTCAGGTGGGTGCAGTTGGTCGCCCTACGGCCTTGTCAGAACTACATCGCGCTGCGCTGGAGGTACACATGCGTTTGTAAGTACATGGGCGGCACAGAGCAGTGGGGATGCCATCGAGGGACGCTGTAGAAGAATCACGTTAGGAGTTCAACGAGCATAAAGCAGGAGAAATGGCATGGATCCTCCCTCCTGAAGTAGCAAGCTGCCTAGCTCTCCAGATTTTGCATCAAGCTGCAGAGCGACTGTGGCTGTATGTGGTGGCACTGCCTGCAGGGCCCGCCTGCTACAGCGACCACACCCGCGCAGCAACAGCCTGCCGCCATGCCAACCACTCAGCGCAGCGCCGGAACAGCTGGGCAGCCTACTGGCACCACCAGAGCAGAGCAGCCCGAGCAGCAGGGACCCCTGCCTCAGGCTCATGTAGCAGAGCAGGCGCAGGGGGTAAAAAGGCGTATCCAGCCAGAGCCCGTGTCAGCGGTTTGCAAAAACCCGCAGCAGCAGCAGCAACAACAGCAGCAGGGCGGCGAGGTGAAACGGAAGCGGATAACACCAGAGGCGGTGGGTCCTGCGCCTGCAGTCGTGGGCGAATCTCAGGTGGGTCCAACTGGGGGACTGACTGCTTGCCGCCGACACCAAGGCGTCCTGGTTTAGGGTGCACATTTATGGGCGCAGTAAACCAACAGCTGTTCTTCCCCAACCTTGGTGCACGTTGTGTTTCAATCCGGGAGAACTACAAGGCCACTGCTCTGCATGATGATGGCAGGCCTTCAGTCGTTGTGGGTGTGTCACTATGTCACCTGGCCAGGTCAACGCTTGTATCTGCAGGGTGGGACCCAGGTCTTTGCCGCTGCGCCCTCCAACGAGTTCCAGCAGCCCACAGCCAAGAAACCCAAGCGCATCGTGCCGGAGCCTGTCCTGGCAGCCAGTACGGCCGTAGGAGTAGCAGAAGCTGTTACAGTGGCAGGAGCTGCAGCTCCTGATGGCAGTGCCGCGTCAGGTGCAGGAGCACCCCCAGGCTTTGATTCAACCGCCGCGGCGCAGGCAGCCACAGCAGGGGCAGCAGCGACAGGGACAGGGTCGGGGGTGCCCGCCAAGGCAGCAAGGCGGATCACACCTATCCCTGTGCCCTCCTCAGCGACGGAGCAGCAGCAGGGGCAGCAGCAGGCGTCTGGTGCTGGCCGCGGCCCTCTACCAGCAGAGTCGGGCAGCATGGTGGGCACGGCGAGCAAGCAGGCCAAGCGCATCACGCCCACGCCTCTTAAGGGAGCAGAGTCTGTGTCCGAGCAGTTTGAGAATGCCAAGCAGGTAAGCATGGCTATTTCCAGGGGCCTCTGAGCGCAGCCAGAGTTGAGGAGGAGTTGCCCGCCCGCTCTGGGTGCTCTGTTGCTCTAGAACGCAAGAAATGCAACCACTGTGGTTTATGGCGCCCTGCCGCATAGGTGACTGAGCAAGTTCCTGGTGCGCCTGTTGGTGACGCATGCAGGTGTCCTACGCTCTGCCGACCTCGGAGTCCAGCAGGGACGGCCACGCAGCAGCCAACCACAACCAGGGCGGCGTTCGACGCATCACACCGGTGCCCCTCTCCGCCACCTCGCCCCTGCCGCAAGTTGCTGACTCCAAGGCAGCTGCAGCGCCCGCGGGGGCCCCATCAGCCGCTGGGGCGGGGGCTTTCAACATCGCTGCGCTGGCTTTGGCGGCGGGCAAGAAGGCAGCCATGCAGGGCAAGGGACAGTGAGACCCCCATGGGTTGGCTTTGTACAGGCCGCTTTTTGTTGTTGTGGAAGCCCAGCTGCACCATTCTGTTGTATCCCTTGCAAGCAGTGACACTGACGTCCTTCCTTCGAGCGGAGTTACAGAACCCGGAGGTCCTACTTTAGCCAAGCATACTCAAGTATCACAGCACCTTGGGTTTGGAAAGCTACATGTCGAGCAGTGCTTGTCCGCACACAGCTGGTTCTGTGTTGTGTAAGCACTGCCCAAAGGTAGGCCTGCTGCTGGGAGGTATCATACAGGATCAGATGCCCTTCCTCAATGGGTCAGTGCATGGTTTTGGCAAGCATTTGGAGTATGCAAACTGATGGTCGGTAATTTTCTATTGGACGCCGTGACAACTGTATCGACACCCTCCTGCATGCACCTCCGCATCCCGCTTGTGACTGGGCCAGGATGGTAAGAAAGAGGCCACTCAGCATTCTAAGAAGAGACCAGACGACATCCAGGCAGCCTTCCGCCAAAAGGGCAAGAGCTAGCACCCAGCAGCAGGACAGCAGGGAGGAGGCCACTCGAAAGCAGCAGCATAAGAAAGCCCAGCCAAACTATGCCACCACAAGTAACAACCACAGGGACAGCGTTGCTAGCGGCAGCAAGCCTCTGCAGCCCACATCCATGGTGCATCGGCAGGCTGCAATTGCGGTGTCTCGGCTGCTGGCAGCCGATGCGAGCCACCGGAAGGGGGCCACGCTCAAGTCTCTGACCTTGGCGCCCCACATAGAGGCAAAGAAGGTAGGTGGCATGCACGCCGAGGAGCCAGCATTGATGCGAGGGATAGCGTGCGGGGAAAGCTCTTTGAAGGAAGACCCTGGCAAAGAGTGTTAACCCGGCCGCGGTGCCCAACACAATGAAGAGCCTCAGGTGCCAAGCCATCCGACACTGCCCTGCTAACAGCTAACATCATTTGGGTGCCTTGCAAGCGACCACTTGCGGCCTAGGTTGCCTGGAGCTGTCTGCAATGCCTGCAGGCCACGTATGCAGTGACATGCCAGGTGCTCAAGCACCTGCCTGTCCTGCAGCAGCTCCTTGAGCGGACCCAGCTGGTGGAAGGCACGCCCGGGCTGAGGCTGGAAACCGCGCTCGTGCTGGCCTGTGACCTGTTGTTCGGGGAACGCTTCAGGGGGACGGGGCCTGCCGAGCGAGCTGTCCTGGCGCACAAGGTGGGCAAGGGCTGCATGTAGCGACCTGCTTGCGTGAGGTCACGGGCCTCCTTGGATTCCCTAGCAAGTGGCTGCCTGCTGCAGCCGATGGTCCGGCTGGACTAGGTGGCATATAATGCAGGTGTTCATGGTGCACAAGGGGTGCACCTGCCAGCCAGTCCACTGGATTGTTCACAATGCTAAGAAGGCTTTGTAGAGTGTGTGTCTGCAGGCGGCGCTCACCACGGAGCTGCAACGGCTGCTGGACGCCGCTGGGGTGGGCAGCGTGCAGGAGCTGCTGCCCAGCGCGGCTGGGGCCACCATAGCTGCGAGGCGGCCTCGGACCACCCGCGTGAACACCCTCAAGATGACGGTGGCCGAGGCGCTGGCCTGGCTGCGGTCACCGCCAGCTGGCGAGCCCCAGCGCGAGCGCTGGCAGCAGCTGGTGGGTGGGAGCTGCTGTCGCTGCAGGCGGCATGCTGGCTAGCCTAGCTAGCCTACGAGCAGCTGTTGTGTCTCGTGCTAGATTCTAAGTTGTTCCTAGGGCCACCCAGCCGTGCTGTGGCATGCCCTTGGGGCCGCCTTGCTGTTAGTAGTTCACCGTGGCCAAGCTATGTCCGCCAGCAAGCCAAGCAAGCCTTACTGTGGCCTTCCAACTCAAGGCTGGTGATGCCTCCCTGTCTGCAAACTCCAGGCTGAGGTTGCCAAGGTGGATGACCTGCTACCAGACCTCCTGGTCTTCCCTCCAGGCACCGACCTGCACGACTGCCCCCTCGTCGCACAGGGCTGCCTCATCCTGCAGAGCAAGGCCTCCTGCATGCCGGCCCACGCCCTGGCGCCGCAGCCAGGCTGGCAGGTGGTGGACGCCTGCGCGGCGCCCGGAAACAAGACCACCCACCTGGCAGGTGAGATGTGGGGTGCGCACTTCGCTGGCCAAGGTGTTGGTGAGGCGGTGGGAGCGGCGGTCACAGCAAGCTTGGAGTGGCTTGCACCCGGCTTGTGCACTTCCCGTTCTAATGATGCAACTAGGAGTCTTCAGCGCCCCTTTTATCCATGCCCCACAAAAGGCAGTCATACCTCCAACAGCATGTGGAACTGCCCGGCCAAGGGTCGCGGGGAGGACAACAACAGCACTACATCCAAGCCAGGCTTGGCCTCCCCCATTGCCACACCCTCCCACCCGCCGCCAGCCTGGTTGCCCCGGTGCAGCCCTGATGGCCAACCGCGGCACCGTGCGGGCCTTTGACAAGGACGTGGCCCGCCTGCGCCGGCTGCAGCGCAACGCCCAGCTGGCAGGCGCCACGGCCGTCGTGGCAGCCCATGCGGACTTCCTCACGCTGGACCCCCACAGCCAGGAGCTGCGAGGGGTGCAGGGCCTGCTGCTGGACCCGTCCTGTAGCGGCAGCGGCACCTCTGTGTCTCGCATGGACTACCTGCTGCCCTCGGCGGCCGCCCGAGCGACAGGTGCGGCCAGGGGGGCACGCGGGGCGTTGGGCAGGGAATGCTCATGTAGGGAGTGGTGGCTCCAGGGTGCCTGGAAACAAGGGCAGGGATAAAGTGAAATTTTAAGGAGATTGTGGAGGCTTGGATGAGGTTGGGCGTGGGGGCGCCTCTACTGGCAAGGGAAGGCGGTAGGGAGAGTTGCGGGCTGGCACCCAGAGTATTGAGAAGCTCACCTCGCCGTATGCCCATCTTTGCTCATTTGGGACAGGATCATCATAGGGGATGCAACGCAGCAGAGCAGGGCTGAAGAGAGGCGGCCTGCCTGCGAGGGTTGTGCAGATCATGGGCGTCGGTCATGTGTATGCATATCGGCCACACATGACTACTGATGCTTGTGTGCAGGTAAGGACCTAGCATTACCGCCCGTCACCATGCTGGTCTGTGTATGCAGGCGCTGCTGCTGTTGACTACTGCGATGAGCGCGTGGAGAAGTTGGCCCAGTTCCAGGAGGCCGCGCTGTGCCACGCTCTGCAGTTCCCCGCCCTGCAGCGCCTTGTGTACTCCACGTGCAGGTTGGTTTGTTGATACTCTGCTCGGGTCATGCATGCATGCTCTGGGGCAGATCACCATGCGTACCAAAGTTGGTGCGTAGGGTTTGCATAAGCAGCGGTTATTGGGAGTGTCAAGTGGGGATGAAGGTCGGCATACGGCATTGATAGATTGACATTGGGATGCCTCCACCTTCCCATGCTTGCCCTCCAAGCCAGCCTACGGGTCCTGGCTCCTAACCGGCCCTGCTGCCGGCCTGGCGCTGCATGTTGGCTGTGGCGCAGCCTGCACAAGCGGGAGAACGAGGAGGTGGTGGCAGCAGTCCTGGAGCAGGCCAGCGGTGCCGGGTTCCAGCTGGTGGATCCCTTCCCAGGTCGTTGGCACCGCAGGGGACTGGCGGGGGTGGTGGCGGGGGCACAGAAGCTGGTGCGCACAGGTGAGCGGCACACACTTGACTGGCTCCAAGACGGAGGCGGGACCGCTTGCTAGTTGTTGGTGGTAGCAGGCATTGCGAATACAGGAGAGGTAGAGGTGAAAAGTACTGGCATGGCTAGATGCACTTCTGCTATCGTCCGTGCGACCACATCACAACAGTTTCTGCAGGGAGGGCCTTCGGTTTCTAAGTCAGCACCAGCTGGCATAGTCTGATCTTTTTGGTGATGGTGACAGGTTATGAACAAAGAAATTAGTGGGGCAAACTGTCCTGACAGCGGCTGGATGCACTTGTGCTCTGGGTTAGTGAGCGCTATTTTTGGTTTACCCCACCGGTGCTGGTGCCCTGCAGACCCGGAGCAGGATGGCACTGACGGCTTCTTCGTGGCGGTGTTCGAGCGCTGCCCTGCCTGACTCGGTGGCACAAGCTGCTGGGCTTGCAACGGACGGCCGGGACGGAGCCCAGCCGGGGAAGAAGAAGAAAAGGAAGAAAGGGAGCATGGTCAGCTGAGGGTCGTAAAGTGTTCCTGCTTCTGCGTTAGCCGCTTATGCATTGCTGCCAGGATGTGCCGTTGAAAGCCTCCATCCTCTAGTTACACATGCAACAGCCTGGCAAGGCGTACTAGCTGGCCAGTGCTTGCGGCCGCTGGTGCTGCTGCTCCGCTGCTGCCTTCTTGAACTCGGCCCGCTTGGCCCACCGCTCTTTCCTCTCAGCCTCCCGCCGTAGCCTGGCTGCCGCCTCATTCTCCTTCCTCGTGCGGTCATTCCACTGCGCCAGGGGCCGTCAAGGTTCTGTCAACGAACTGGGACACCTGATGTTAAAGCTAGTCAGCACCTCAAGAGAAGCACCACATGCGCGGTGACATTGAGAGAGCACACCATACAGCCACCACTGTCTTTGCAGCACACAGTCAGCACTCCCCTGTGCCCCTATCCCAGCCAACATACCTGTGCCTACTAGTTAGGCTTCAGTACCTGTCACTGGAGAGGCAGTGTTGTCCAGCCCCAGGCCAGTTAGCTCACCGTTTTCAGCAGGTTTTTCTGCCACTTTCGGTGGAACTCGTTGCGCCCGGAGTTCTCCGGCCGCAGAATGGCCTTGAGCTGCTGCAAATAGTTGGGGTCGCTCTTGTCCAACTGGCCTATCTGCTTGGCGGTGGCTGTGGAGTGTTGCCGGAGGCTGGTGAGCGCTGTGGGCTGGTACGTGGCATCAACCCTTATCAGAGGAGCTGTAACATACTCCAGCCGCGCAAAGGCAAGCAGGCTGTGGCGCAACCGCTGCATGTTGGCAAGCTTGCGGCCTGATGATGCAAGAGACTAAGCTGCAGGACCCGGCTCTTCAGTAAAAAAGAAATCAGCAATTGATCAAGCAATAGTTCACAAGCAATGTAGACAGTGCAATCAAGGAGGTGGAAGGGGAATACAGCAGGAGAATCTAAGATTGTGAGACATTACGCACATGCCCATCAGACAAATGGAAACCCCTTGTGGGCCAGAATGCAACACGTCACAATCACAAGCATGGCAGCACACTGGGACACATCAGAGCTGAGTACAGCGTTGGATATTCTTGCCACTGCTTGCACTCGTGGCAGAAAGGGAAGTGCCCCAGCTGGCCGCTTACACCTGCAGGACGTCACTGTCATTACAGAGGTGCTCTTTAGCCCAGATAGACAGCGGCACACCTGCCACTACAGGGCAACCATCCTATCACATGCAGCACTATCGCCAGCTGCAATCACCCTGGCATTGGTAGACAAAAGGAAAAGCGCAAACACAACAACCCACAACATGCAACCAGCACTTTGAGTCATTTGACACACCCCTGACATGTGTTGCTAACCAGCTCCGCTGGACATAAGAAACTCCTCAATATAGCATGCACCAGAAGCAGGACATGCACAGAGCAAAACCTACCCCCCCCCCCCCTCATAACGTAATAGGACAGAAGGGCTTCCCCTCTATCCAGCAAGGCAAGACAGCTGTACATGACTCGCAATGACACACCTGTGACAAAGAGCTGCAAGCACAAAGTAAGGCAAGAATATATGGAAGTGTTAAGGGCTGACAGAGAAGCACCTACACAAGCAGTCTTCACCACGCAAGAAGTGCCCGGATGTCAAGGCTAATAGGACTGGGAAGGAAACCAAGCAGGACCGGTTAAGGAAGATTTGACATGAAGCAGTCCGTATGGCTGGGGAATGCATGGCCCCGCTGGAGCAGGGAAACAGGAAAGTCCAGGCTGGAAGGAGAATTTATGGTGCAAGATCATTTGAGTTTCGCTGCATCGTTCATTCGCGCGGAGCACCCTCGGTGAGGCTTATTGCATCATTGCAGCACATGCCAGCACCGCATTTTCCATGCCCGCATGGTCACACTCAGGGTATCAAGCCAGCCGTAGCCATCAGCCAGACGGCGGCTCTGTGCACTAGAGCCAGCCACAACTCCCCATGCTGCAGAGGGACAGCCAGGAGACAACTGTTGGAGATAATGCGCCGGCAACCCTACCCTGCTTGCTCGGGCTCACGCTACTACCGGGCGGCAGCCCCTCTTCAATTGCTGCTCACCCCAGCGGCAGGTTGTCATACTCGGCTGCAGTGTGCTCGAAGTCCACCTCCAGATGGGGCCGCTGCTGAGCCAGGCATACCAGCGCTGCAACAGAGTCTGCACAGCGCAGGCGAAAAGTTGGCGTCAGCTCAGCAACAAAAGCACCAGGCACACGACAAGCACTGCCGCTTACCCCAACCCTCTCTGTCCCAGTGCAAATGTAGGGCACATGGTGGTACTCATGAGTGCAGGGTCCAGGTCCGAAGGCAGGTGCCTGCTGGTTGGCCCACTGCAGCCCAACCCTGTCAGATCACAACGTCCTCCAGGCTCTGTCTCACACCTGTCCGCCAGTTGAGCGCGGCTGTGCAGCCGGGCCACTTGCCCAGCAGCAGCAAGCCCAGGCGGGGCATGCGCAGCAGGGTGTCCTCCACGTCGGCCCGGCTCAGCTCTAGCTGGGGGTTCAGGGACAAGTCCAGCACCTCACAGGCATGGGCGCAGCACAGCATGGCAGGGACCTGCAAAGCAAATCATGTGTGGAAGGCCGCAGTGCTTATGCGTTCACACCGCCAGCACTGTCACAGCCTCCCACCTGGCAGGCATTGGGTGGTAGGGTATTTAAATAACCTGAGACCTCCACCATCTGGGCACCAGGAGTCTGCCAAACTCATCCTCCCCTCCCCCACTCACCCGCACAAAGCAGTTCCAGGAGATGCTGAGGAGCTCCAGGGTGCTGAGGTAGGGCCCCGGCGGCAGGGAGGTCAGGCTGTTGCAAGACAAGTCCAGCACCCGCAGTGTACTGACTGCCACCAAGCCAGGCGGCACAGAGGTAAGCCCGTTGCCTTCTAGGCTTAGGCTGGCCTGCAGGGGAGAACGTATTTACCGCCAAGCGCAAAGCCTGCTTGCTGCTTGCCACGACGCAAGCCTGCTCATGTTGGCCCCACCAGCCTTGTCCATCTCATGGGCAGGCTATTTTGCCTGCTGACCATCTGATCGGGGAACGGCTCACCAGCACACCAACCTAAGTGTGCAGCACTTCTGATCTCAAGTGCCTTGCAGACAATAGCCCTGACGCGACTCCGCCTCCCCTTTCTGTGTGTCAGGTCTTACAATGCCCTGAAGCCTTCCAGCAGCGAGGTGTTGGACTTGCCAGTCCCACCTGCCGTATCCCCGCCGAACACCCTATCACTAGCTTCAAACAGCCCTCTATCTCTGCTAGCACCACTCGCAGACGGAGCAGCCCACGACATTGCTGACTTACTAGCCTGCTGAGGCAGGTAAACTGCAGGGGCAGTCCGGGCGCTGTAGCATCCCCTCCCAGCCCACAGTGCATCACTGCCAGGCGCGTGAGCCCGGCCAGGTCGCAAAACGGCAGGGGCAGGGTGGCGCCCGGGAACCTACATCAGGCCAAGATGGAGTGACATGCTGTGCATACAAGGTGGGCCGGGCCAACACACCTGAGGAGTGTGGCTCACAACATTCAAGTCCAGAAGCCTCATAAAGAGAGGGTGGCCAGCAGAGCTACGGTATCACAAGTGCTGCATCTCGATGAAAGAGAGTGATCAGTACCAATCATGCAGTACCCTCTCCCTCACCTGCACCTGGCCATGCGGAGGTCTTGCAGAGCGGGCATGTGGATGCCGGATGGCGGGGACACGACCCCCATGCTGCCGCCCTGCTGCTGCCTGGGCTCCAGATCGAGCTTGGTCAGCTGCCCGCACATCCACAGGTCTGAGGGCACCTGCTCCAGCTGGCACCTGATTTGCAGGTCCTGCGAGGCGAAGGAGTACGCAGGCATTCTGTCATGATGGGGAGCTGCCGATGCACAAGCAAAAGTACTGGGCCGGGTACCCTGCGTTTGCCTGGAAATGACGTCAGGCCAAGGCTTGGGAGGGCGGGGCTGCCACCTCCTCGCCACCAGCAGGACGTGCGCTTGCTGCGTGTGTGCCACATGCATGCCAGACATGGCAATCTGCAACGTGCGAGGAGAGGCACTGCCACAGGAACTGCCGCCTTCCATCAGGTCATACCTGCAGCGCTGGCAAGTCTGCCAGGCCGGGTCCAATGAAGACGTGCTCTTTCAGAGGGTTGGGCGCCAGGATATACAGAGTGCGCAGCCGGGTCAAACCCCGGAATGCAACAGGCAGCACCTCAAAAAGGCGGTGGGCAAATGCTGGGACGAAGTACAGGTCCAGCTCTTCCAGGGAGACCAGCTTTCCCACCTGCAGTGCAAGGGTGGCAGCTCTCATAATATGTCCAAGTACAAGGGAGACAACTTCCCATTTCATGTTCAGTAGTGCACTTCAAGCAACGCGTGACGGCCCGCCACCATGTGGCGGCTTACAACAGTCCCATCCCGTGTCCAAAGTCTGGTGCAGGACAGCATGTATTTATCTTGTCACACAGCTGAAGCTCATCGAGCCCCACTCCGCACCAGCACACTTCAGGCTCCCAAGCCCACACAGCACCGCTTCGTCGAGCCCTCAACGAGGCACACCTCCAGGTGAAACCGTGAAGGCAAGGGCTCTGCCGTAGCCACGCTCAGCAGTTTCAGGCCCCTGAGCTGCGCCACCACCCCCAGCAGCGCATTGCTGAGGCCCCCGTCCCGCAGCGTGAGCTCCTGCAGTCCGATGAAGTCGGTGAGGAGGTGTGCCTCGGCTTCCCACTCGATGTGCTCGTAGGCACACGCTGGGATATCAAGGGCCCTCAGGTGGGAGAAGCGCTGCAGCAGGGGTAGCGTGCTGCGGCAGGCAACCTGCCCGATGAACACCTGCATTAGTGGTCACATGGGGTGCATCGGCATGAAGGGTGAGGTGGCACCACTGCTGTTCTGACAGACCTTGGCAGAGGACTCATGCAAGGGTTGTGCTTGCCAACAAGCCCGTCTGAAACGTTGCGCGGGTCAGTGTGGCAACCGCAGCCCCAGCTGTGTCCCAGGTTTACCTGCTGCAGGTGGGGGCTCACTAGTTCCAGCAGCTGGGCCAAGGGCAGGAGCTGCGGGGAGTTGGAGTGGAGCCACAAGCGCGTGGTGGCCTGCGCCCTCATGCACAACACCCGCAGCAGGGCCGCCAGTGCCGCATCCTGCTCCTCCGCTGGTAGGGTTTCGAGGCGGCGCTGCAGGGCGGCTGGGTCCAGGTTCAGGGTTGCCCACCGCAGCTGGCTGGTGTTCCAAAGGCGGTGGAACCTCTTGCAGACAAGCGGCAGGGCGCTGGATGTGTGTGCCTCCTGGCACCTGCGTCAGGGGCAGAAGCTCTTAATCTGACAATCAGCATCTCGAAAGCCTGGCTATTGGGACTGAAAAAACCTCACAACAGGAGGGGGGACTAGCGTTTGCCGCAACCCTTCCAGGGACGCTCACTCGAGTTCCAAGGCAGACGCACGGTACAAAATAGTTTCCAATAAGGAGTCGGGTACTGTTGAAGTGACGTCGCTTGAGCCACGCTTAGCATTCATTATGTAGGCTGACGAGATTAAGTCGGAAGGCGCCGCCTCCGTGGCCTCAAGGAACCACGGAGCCCTTGCAGACATATCCGACGATGCATGCACCCCCAAACCCTTACGCTATACCGGGGTTTCGGCTGTCGTGTGCTCAATCGATCGCGACGATCTTGGGAGCACAGCACAGCATGCTTACGTGGCGCAAGTGCCCTGGGCGGGCACGAGTTATCAGTGGGATGGGCAATGTGATTGGTAGGATACGAGCAGGAGACAAGATACTAATGGCTTCCTTAACAGTGGAAGTGCATGGTGAGGATGCACAACAAGAACATGCTAGACGCTTCGTTTTTGATCAGCCACATTGTGAGCCGTTGACTGCCTGATCGCAGGGAAAAGGCACACCATCAAGGCCACGCCCATGCAGCCACTGAAGGCAGTGGTTGCTGAGGCTCTTACACTCAGCAAGCTGGAAGATGTGGCCCCTGAGAGCTGCAAGCTCTTATTCAACAAGAAGGAGCAGGACCTGGCCACGCCTATAAGGTTTGCGGGCCTGCCAGCGTCGGCCAAGCTGGAGCTTGTGACAGGTAGGGTGTCGGACTCTTAGTGGGCACTGGGCCAGGCAGTAAGTGGTCATGCTGCAGGCAGGTGTAAAGCTGTAGTGGAATTTCACAGCGTAACAGGTCAGCATGCTGTAGCGTCCCTGGGAGTTCCCTCCTTGCGCCCTCACTCACAGCCAAGCTGCCCAACGCGGAGTAGTGCAGTAACAAGCTTCTCATGCCTGGGTTGGCCGTCAGCAAGTTGGAGCTCCTGAGGTGCAGGTCGCGAGCCCAAGCTTGGCGTACAAGAGGCTGCCCGCCTGCCAGTGCCTACAGCCGCCCCTGCTAGCGCCCAGGCAGCAGCAGCGCCCACATCCGGGGCTGCAGCAGCCTTGGCACAGCCAGCCCCCGCACCAGGCCAGCAGCACACTGGCCAGCCTGCAGCAGCCCCAGCCACTGGGCCTCTCACAATGCCAGCGCCGGCTCTCGCACCACTAGGTGCTGGAGGCCATTCGCAAACAGCAGCTGCTTCGGTGGGCCAGCCTGCCGTGCCATCAACAGGGGCGCCAGCTGGCGCACACGGGCCGGGCGTGCCGCCAGATGAAGCCAATGCTGGTACGGCACGGCCAGGCCCTCATCAGCAGCAGCCTGTGGAGCACCAGAGGGAGCCTCAGCAGCAGCAGCAGCAGCATGCGTCGGTGGCTGTGTTTGGGCAGGAGGTGCATGTGTTCACTCGGGAGGCGGAGCTGGCCCTGGAGAGCTCACACATGTGAGTGAGCCAAGTGGCAAGCTTGCTGGGGCCATGTCCAGCTGCCTAAGTTAAGGGAACCGTCGTAAGCAACATGCTGCAGCCAACACATCGACGAGTCGGTTGCAAGCAGTCCCGGCAGGTGCATGCTATAGTGTCCTTCCTGGCTGCCGGGCGTACCACCGGGAAGGGGAACAGTTGTGCATGAGTCGTAGTACTCGAACAGTCACTCCACTGCTTCCCCTGGTCTGTGCTGCCCGCCTATATTGTCGACAAAGTGGCTTGAGAAACAGGCTTACACTTCGCCACATGCCTGTAGTAAACACTGCTAATGTGGTGCGCACTTGCAGACCCTGAATGAAACCCGGTCCTAGCATGGCATTGCAGGGCACTGAGCGACCGTGCGCCGGATGAGTCATTTTATGAGTTTGGTGAGGGCGACCTCCAGAAGGCGATGGCGGGCTTCTCCAGGGCTCGGGCAGAGGCAGAGAGCAGCCACCTCATGACCAAGCAGGTGAGGTGGCAGGGAGCCTGGAGGGTGTGCATGGATGTGTTGGAGGCTGCATTGAGCCCTCAACAAGCTGGCTGGCTGGTGCTGTCCCTTGTTTCCTGGCTGGCGGGTGGTATCCTTGCTTCCTGGCTGGCTGGCTGGCTGGCTGGCTGTCACACACCCTGCAGGGCATACTCAGCCAGCTGGCTTGTTTGGGAGGGTTCTGGGCGTAGGAGCTCGTGGGCGGCCCCCAATGTCCCTTGCTGAAAGCGCCTGGTGTGCTGTTGGTCCCGCCTCAGCGAGCTAAGCCGCTCGCCCACCCGCCACCTTCAACCAACCCGGTGGCTGCAGATGCGGGCCAATGAGGAGGCGCGGCGTGCAGCAGCATACGGACCTGTCACAATTCGTGTCAGCTTACCAGATGGGCATGTACTGCAGGCAACCTTCCAGGTGAGTGGGTGGGTGCTACTTGGAAACTCTGGCGATGCTTGAGCCTATGCCATCGAGCGTGAAGGCATGGGGTGCGTGGCTTGCCCTGGAGGGACGACCGGCAACTGGAGAAAGGCTTGACTAAGCAAGCGAGTGCCGTGCCTCGGAGCACTTCATGGTCTGTGTCCGTTGTGCTGTGGTGTGCTGCATACCCAGCAGCCAACGGTGGTGCACGGTTGCTGGACTACACTCCCTGCTTCAGGCCTCACATCCTCTGTCCAAGCTGCGTGGGGTGGTGCGGCGGGCGGTGGTGGAGGGCCTGGGGGACCGGCTGTCCTTGTACACCACCCCTCCCAAGGTTCTGTTGAAAGACATGGACACCAACTTCTACCAGGTGAGGCTGACAGGCTAGACTTAGGGCGCAGGTGGCGGCGGCAGCAGCAGGAGGAGGCTAGGACTGCGCGGGCGATCAGCTGGTGTTGAAGTTTTCAACAGCTTCACCCTGATGAGACGGGGTGGTGCGAGAGGAGAGGGGTATGGCATACGGAAGCGCAGCCCCGGCAAGAGCTGAGGTCGCCCAGATTGCTAGGATGCTTCGCCTGAGAAGTGTCAAATAGATAGGTTATGCGAATTTGGTTGGGTAAGGGGAGATGGCCAAGGGATTTACCAGTTGGTTGGCTGTGTTGCCTGCAGCAGGATGTTTTACTGGCTGGCTGCTGCTGGGCAGTCATGGGCCTGTACACCCCTCCCTACCACCCGCGCAAGGCTAGGCCCTGGCTGGCTCATGCATTGCGCCCTAGGTCACAGTCCAGCTCTAGCAACCAACACTCCTTTTTCTACCCCGGCTGCAGGCCAAGCTCATACCGGCTGCCAGGGTGCATGTGGGCATCCAGGGTCAGCCAGCATCCCCCCAGGGGGCCCCTCTCTTGCGCCCTGAGGTGCTCCAGCTGGTGGGACCCCCTCCCGACAAGGCCGCCGCCTTGCAGCGGAGGGGCTCCGCCGCCGGGGCGCCCGTGGGCGGTGGCGGCGACAAGCGCCGCAATGGCGGGGAAGGGGCGGCGGGTGCCGGCGGCGGGAGCAGGGGGGAAGGTGGGGCGGGCGGGGCGGGGCAGGGCACACGGCTGGGGGGGAGCGGCAGCCCTGGGGCGGTGCGGCTGCCCAAGTGGATGAAGATTGGGAAGTAGTAGCAGTAGGAGGAGGAGGGAGACGTGCACCAGGTAGGTTCAGGTTGGCAGCGGAGGTTAGGTAGCTGTGAGATGGACTGCGTTGGATGCGGGGTTCATGCTGGGCTGGCCTGGTTGCTGAGTCAGCAGGTCTCTGCCAGGCAACCGCACGACCTTTTATATGGCATGGGAGCTCCGTTGTTGTTGCTGAGTGGGGCATGGGCCGTGCCTGGCCTGCCCACAAGCGCTAAAAGTTTGGCCTTGCCTGGTCTCAGTGCTTGTACCGATCCTACGTGTGTCCCATAATTGCCTGGGATATTATTAGGTGGACATAGCCTTGTTTTTGGAGTATTATTAGGTAGGTTCAGCTTACATAAAGCGGTCCCCCCGGGCAGAGTCTGTGCATGCACGCTGCCGTCCTGAGAACACTGCTATACGTATTAAATAGCAGCATGTAGTGGAAATTATGGAGGTATAGCTGTGCGCTGGACAGCTGCATATGTTAAGTATACTGCAGCAACACTCCTGTGCACCCCATTAGTGAGCTTAAGGACAAAACTGTGTTTAAGTGTACCAAAGCAGCCATTGCTGTCAGAATGGCCGCTAAGCTGCCCAGGCAAACCCAAACATAACATTTAGAATGCTTCGCAACCAACCATGAGAAAAAATGGCACCTGGATACAGTTATGAAGGTACACAGGATGGGCCGACTATTCAGGGTCAAGGTACTGCGGGAGCAAGTCCACATCTGTCAACAAGCCTTGCAGCTGCAGCGTGGTGACGGCCTTATCATACACCTGCCTTGCCATTCACTTTCATCTGTTCCCTGTGACCTTGCCAACCCCTATACCCAGTAGCTGTGGAGGAGGCCCGCGCGGTCCTGCAACTCCACATTCCCAGTGCGAGACACCCAAACAACATGCGCCTCCCCTATGCTCTAGGGAGAGCACGCACGCACAACTATCTTTCGGCAACACCTGGTCCCTTGACACAGCCGGGCGGTGCAGCAGCCCCGCCTGGCAACAGCAGCACCAGATATCCCGCCAGAGTTCTCTCACTGGCCCTCGGTGCTGCCGTTGCTGGGCCCCAGCATCCACCCCCCCGAGGGCTGCGTCCCCATGGTCTCCCCTAGCCCCTCCCTGTCCGCCCCCTGCAACTGCTCCAGCCTCCACCCCCGGGCCATGCCGCTCTCCACGCCCCCCTCAAAGTGCACGATCACGCTGTGGAAGCGCTTGAGCGCGGGGCGGTGGCCAATGGACAGCATCGTGATGCCCGCCTTCACGCACTCGCTGTACAGACGCACCTCGCCGTCCGCGCTCACCTGCACGCGCACGGCACGGCAGGGGCGACACTCGGTTAGGCGAGGTGCACTGGGTGGGTGGGTGGTGAGCGGAGGGCCAGGGTGGGCGGGCGGGCGTCAGCAGCGAGTGCTAGGTGCCTGACCTGACCCCTCTCCCGCACCTATGCCATGCCACCAACTCGTGCCGCTAGCCACCACGATCCTCAATGCCCGCTGAACCCCCGGCTACCCACCCACCCACCCTCACCCCCAGCAACTTCAAACCGCTCTGCAGGCTGGCTGGGGAAGCAGCCGCCCACATCCCTGCCGTGCAGTGCAGGCAGCTGAGCTGGCGCTGGCAGCGGAAGCGCAGGAGAAGTGGCACTTACCGCGGATGTGCACTCGTCCAGGATGGCGTATCGCGGGTGGTGGAACAGCAGGCGCGCCATGGCCAGCCGCTGCTTCTCGCCGCCGCTCAGCGTCTCACTCCAGTTCTGCACCTGCTCCCACCCCTTGCCCCTGCGCAGCGCACAGCAAGGCAGCAGCCCAGTCAAGGCGGGGGAGAGCATGCTACACTGCTGCCCTCTTGCCTGCCTTTTTCGTCATCGCGGCATGCGCAGCACGTGCCACCGACCGCCCTTCACTGCTTGAGACCCCGCCGCACAAATTCCCTGTTCGGCAGGCCCACAGCAAGGCACATGCCTGCTCGTCCTTGCAACTCGTCCTTGCGGACAGCAGCCATTCTATTAACTCGTGCCATAGCGTGCTATGGTGTGGGCATGGCGACGCACACCCCCCCCCACCCACACACACACACACACACACACACACACACACACACACACA
>BBXU01000427.1:0-48904 GCA_001598975.1 Parachlorella kessleri
AGGAGGCAGCAGCACTTGGCCCCGCCTTGGTCCGGCTGTGTTGTGTTGTTCAGCGCAGATTCAATCGACCAGGCAGGCAGCAGGTGCCTGCCGGGCCGCCAAGTAGACAGTGGGGGCAGCAGGAGCTGATTGCACGGCGGGGGCAGCGCAAACGCTACCGTGCCCGCTCGCTCCTCCTACCCGCCGCCCGACTACTAGAGCCCTGCCTGCCACCCTGACAGCGCAGCGTGGCGCGGCCCTCCCTCACCTTCTCCCGCGATCGCTGCCCCGCCGTGGCCCACACAGCGCGCGGCGGCTCTGGGTACAGCAGCTGGTCCCGCAGCGTGCCGCTGACCAGGTAGGGCCGCTGGGACAGGTAGAACAGCTCGCCCTTGGGCGGCAGCGTGATCTCCCCAGCCTGCAATCCAAAAGGCGGGCCGTGCGCTGGGATTGCCCACGGTGACATACCTACGGGGCAGGTGGGGAGCTGCCAGCTGTACATGCTAAGCCACATGGGATGCGCAACTCCTGCTGCACTCGGGCATGACTCCAAGCACTTCATGGCAACCCCGGACGACTTGACCTCCCAGCCCGCCTGTCCCATTGCCGCCTCCATCATGGGCAGTCACAGGGCCCTGCACACAGAAGACTACACTCTGCTGCCGCCACGCCCTCTTGCCCTCACACCACCCGCCACCCTTATGGTAAGCGCACCTGCAACGGCCACAGGCCCGCCGCCACGCGGAAGAGCGAGCTCTTGCCGGAGCCGTTGGGCCCCATGATCATCACCGACCGCCCCGGCTCCACGCTGAACGACAGCTCGCTCACCAGCCGGCTGCCGTCGGGCGAGCTGAGGAACACCCTGCAGGAGCACTCAAGGAGCAGGCCAGAGAGGGTCACTGTGACGCGCTTGGCGGCCGGCAATGAGAGCCATTCAGGAAGGGGGTTGGTCGTATGTTGGCATGGGTCCTACTTCTGCAACCCATGCCGCGTGATGGCACAGAGGAGATGTGGCCCCTGGTGGCGCTGGCGCCTTTCAGGCACGTTTTAGATGCGAGCCTGGCCAGCCTGCGACGCCCACGCTCCCCCCCTCCCCCGCCGCCCTGTCACATCTGCTACAGCCCACCACACTGTTGCTAGTGTGCAGTGCCCCTGCGCAATGCACACCGCTGCCGCCACATCCCAGCCTCCACAACCCCATGGCCAGCCTGCAGGCCATGACATGGCAATTGCCATCAGACCCCCCCCCCCCACCCCACCACACCCACCCATCCACCCCCACCACAAAACAGCACACCCACCTGTTAAACTCCACCACATCCCCCTCCACCCGCCGCGGCTGCGGCATCGGCTCCAGCCCCTCCGGCGCCAGCTCGTGGTGCGAGGAGACGTTGCGCAGGTACAGCTGCTTGCGCACCTCGTCCGCGTTGTCGCCGCTCAGCCGCTCCACCTGCAGCATCCAGGGGTTAAAGGCCCGGCTGGCAAGCGTGCAGGGTGCCAGGTGGCAAGGTTAGCACCGATTGCGAGAGAGAATAAGCAAAGCAGCCGGCGCCTGACAGGGGCTGCAGTAGTCAGTCTAGCTGGTCCAGGCGCCGGTGGGGTCTGCCCAGGCTGTGCTATGACTAATAGCAGACAAATTGCAAAGACTCTGTGTGTTGTATCCCTCTTCATCACAGCTGGTCTACGCCGTGAAGTCTGAAGGAGACTACATGACTATAAGCTATGAGAGAGTACACAGAACGAATCGTGGAGCCTCATGGCACTGAGAAGAGCTGCGCTGCCACTGCACGATGTGCTAGCTAGCTCAGCAAGAAGAAGGGCTGCCTGCCAACAGCTGCAGAGCCTCCAGGCCCCACAAGCCTGAGCCCAGCCAGCCAGCCAGCCAGCACAACAGCACCCCTGGTAGGGCCAGCAGTGTGCAGCCCACCCCCCTTGCCTGTTCAATCAGCTCCCCCACGCGTGCCGTGTGCCCTGCCAGGCTGGTGATGCGCTTGTACACCAGCACCAGGTCGCCGATGCCCCTGCAGCCACCCGGCCAGCCAGCAGGTCTGCGCCCCCCCGGCTCTATCAGGCCTCCGCACGCTGCTAGGCTCTACGGAGTTTTCCACATCAAGCTGAGTCCTCCTGACCAGCCCCCTGGACACCTTTCAGCCACAGCCGGCAGTCGTTGAACCCCAGGGCAAGTAAGAAGTAGGGAGGAAGGCTCCAGAGGAAGTCTCCTCTGCACCGTCCCCCTCTGCCTCAATCACACTGTGCCACGCGGGTTGCCGCAGCAGCAGCACCCACCATGCTCCCTGCCAGCGCTGAAGAGCACTGGTACCACAGGCACCTACCGCGACGTGTTCTGCAGCAGCCGCATGGCCTGTATATAGTCCTGGGCCACCTCGCCGGCGCCGACCTTGGCGGCGGGGCCCTCTCGCAGGTACAGCGGCAGCGCATACACGCCCAGCGCCACCACGGTCGCCAAGTACTTCACAAAGTAGCTGTCCAGAACCTGGGAGAGGCAAGAGGATGCGCGGGAGGTAGTAAGGGGGTCCCTGGCCACAGGAATTACTGTATGTAGCAAGAGACAGTGGCCCCAGGTAACTGGGGGTTTTAAAACCTGTGCAGGAAGCTGCACCCCGCCTGTACGCCACCCGACCAACCACGAGCGAAGGACCCGTGACACGGCATACAACTCCTCGTCCAAGGACGCTCCGGCAGTTGCTGCGGCGGCAGCGTAGTGCTTCCCACGCCTGCCGCCTCCCCGCCGCCTTGTGCCGCCCCTGCCTCCCCACCTGCTGCACAAAGTGCTGGAATGCGGACAGGCGCGAGTGGCGCAGCAGCCTGTAGAGGTGCTGGTTGAGCACCATCTGCTCGGCCATGCCCGCAGGGGGGTCGTTGAAGGCCACCTCCTCCGCGTTGGTCACCAGCCGCTGCAGCAGGCAGGCGGGTCGCGGGGGCAGGGCCAAGGGCTTAGGGGGTGCATGGTTCAACAGGGCGGGTGCCGCCGTGACCAAGCCACCAGGGCCACATGACCCGCTAGCCTGGGGTGCTACTGGGTTTTACGTTCTGCTGACAACTTCAGGTGTGGGTGCTCCCCTCGCATGATGCTGGGAAGGTCGTGTCGCCGTGAAGCATAGGGTCAACAGCCCCTATCATACCACCCCTCTTGAGCTGGGGGTAGTGGATTCCAATGCCTGCGATGCCTCGCAGACAGGTGTTGCAACCGGCCAAGGCATGCAGCCCTCAGTCCTAGCATGACTGGTACCTTCCCCAGCCTTCTACCCACCTGGTGAGCCGCCCGCAGCGCCCCCGTCAGCGCTGTCTCCTGCGCGGTCATCAGGGCCAGCGGGGGGCTGGTCCGCCGCAAAATGCCGGCACACACCACGTAGTAGCCGTACAGCCACAGCTGCCACCGCCTGCACCACGGGGGCGGGAACGACCTTGTACCAACCCATCCTCTGCTGGGCATGCTGCCCAGCTTGCCGTGGTCCGTGAAGTGAAGGCCGGCTCAGCCACATCCCAAGGTAAGGGACGCCCAATCAAGCGAGAGAAGACACCAGCACTGGCAGGCCACCGCCTCCAAAGGCCCCTTCGCCTGTTACCGGTTCCGTGGCTCACGCATGCCACTCCCGGCGGTGCAGGCCGCTACTGGACATCGCAAGGGTAGCCGGCCGGCTATCATGAGTTCCCCAGAGCTCCTGCCTCTCCCGCCTCCCCCCTTCCCCCCCCTCCCCCCCCCCCGCCCTCCCTGGCTCACCCCATCGACTTGGCCAGCGCGCGCGTGAAGAGCACCACGTCCAGCAGCGGCTTGAAGGTGTACGAGTACAGCTCGCTGATGGCAAACGCAAACTTCTCCACATCCTCCGTGATGCGCTGGTCCGCAGCCGTCAGGCCTGCGCACGCCACTTGAAGGACAGCCATTAACAAACCCACTCGCACGCCCTAGTCCTTTCGTCCAAACTAGAGCTAGAGCTAGGCGCGCGCCTGGAGCTTGCCCTGTGCACCTGCCGACAAGTGTAATCACCATGCAGATCGTTCCCCAGAACGACAATCTGGCTCCGCCACCCACCTCCCAGGGTGGATGCTGCGTAGTACGCGCGGTGGTCACACCAGTACTCGTGCAGGTGGTGTGTGAGCCGCCGCTGGAACGCCTGCACAGCCAGGCAGGGAGGCACCAGCTTCGGCTGCCTGGTGCTGCGAGCTGTCTGTGGTATTGATGCAGTGGTGCCAAAGACAGTCCACCCCCAGTAGACCGCGGTCTCCATCCTTGACCAAGGAACATGGAAGGAAGCGCCAGCATCTGTACAACATGTGTAGCATGCCGCCTGCAGCCTTGACGTCACACCGCCTGCCTGCCTGCTTGCGCCTGGTCGCTCACCAGCTTGATGCGCTTCTGCATGTACTTGAGCCCGCTGTTCACCACCGACAGTGGGATGCCCACGCCGCAGAACACTGACAGGTACTTGCCAAACCGGCCAAAGTCTTGCTGGATGATGGACCTACACTCATTTCAACATTTCAACTTCGCCACACTCACTTGGACGCCTGCCAGGCACACAGGCAACCAGCCTACAGGCATTGCTGCGCTACCAGCAGAAACAGCTGGGGCCCGCGCCGCCCTAGACCTAACGACGTCCACATATAAGGAGCCGCAACTCGTTGGCTTCCAAGCAGGCTTCTCAACCAGGGCTGCAGAGGCCAAGGTGATGTTTCCCTGCTCATGAGCTCACCTGCCGCAGCGGCCCTCGAGGAAGGCCACATACTCAGTGAGAAGGGTGCGTGCCACGAGCAAGCACCCCTGGGCATATATCAAGCCTGCCTCGTAGCAGACAGGGCTTGGTACGCAGCTGCAAGCACGACGGGTGGCACGCAGTGAGCCTGCTGTTGTATTATGTATTAAGGTGACGGGCAGGCAAGTACACCTCTGCACCAGCGCGACAAAGCAGACAACCCATGCCCTTTTTGTACATGCGCATGGCCCTGCCAGGTGAGTCAGAACCCATAGCGGGAACGCATAGCCAACAGTTCCCCGACAGTAGGCCTGGCACAAATAGCCCTCCCCAGCCCCAATACCCATAAGGGCAACCCAGGGCCGCCCGTCTCACATTGCCAGGATCTTTTTTAGCCGTGCCGCAAAGACTGCATCCACTGCCACCTTGGGTGACTTGAGGCGCTGCGTACTCTGCTCCACTCCAAGTGAGGTGCACAGCTGCTGCTGCTCCCTCTGGGAGGAGGCAATCTCGCGTCTCAGCTCCAGAAACCCTGTCGCCCCGCCTGCTAAAATAATGGCCTGCAGAAACGGATTCATACAACATCTTCCAACGTGCTCCAAGGGTAGACTTCGTTCGTCTCCTCTGGCTCGATGCCTTTTGTAGGATTGCAACTTCGGTTCTGGCTTCTCCTCACCGCTAGTGCTCGCTTTTGTGCAGGGCTCAGCTGCTTGATAAAGGCGTCCATGATGCCCTAGTCAGAGATGCAGAGCGGGCTAAGTCAGGGGTCAACGATCATGTAAAGAAGCCGTGACATAAACAATCACAATGGGATAGCTTGACAATGGTGATCGGTTCATTGGCTCAGGAGTCTTTTCCTTATTACCCACTTCAAATAGACACGTCGGACGGGAGGCGCGGGAATGAAAGTGCTTTTGCCTTGGAATTCAACCCCGGTCGCCCCGGTCACCAGACTCTCCCCCATTCGCATCTCTCTGGGCCAGCTTGCAACTGATCTTGTGCCCTGTTGCCCAAGGCCTAACTATGACTTCCTCAGATGACGAAGAGCAGTCTTTGGACCCCAACTGCCTGCCAAAACATATGTGTGTTGGCTTGCTGGCCGTGATGTTATCGTTCCCTGTGTTAACTGGCATTAGTTGGACCTCGCATGCAGTCCGCATACTGCTCGGCCCTTTCCCTGTTGCTCCCCTTCACACAGGCGTCCAAAACACCATCCGCTATATACCCTGTGTACCTTCGTCTGGCTCCTTTGCAGTACCCCCAGTGACGTCCCAGCACTGTTTTGGGATGAGCTGCCTGAAGACGATGACAACCCTGACATGGCAGCCATCAAGGCTATCATAGAGGAGTCTACGCCTGAAGAAAGGGCCCTCAATTTCAAGGCAGGCAATTGTACAGGGAGCTGGTTGCGTTGCATAGAGGTGCAGGAACAGCAGCAGCAGCAGCCCGCACAACAGCAACCTCTGCCCAAAGGCCAGCAGCAGCCCCTAGCTCCTTACCTTGCTTTACAAGGCAGCTGAGTCACCCACGCTTGTCTGCCTTCTGTCTCAGGCGGGCGTGTTCTTGTCTACCTGCAGGACCAGGGTAACAAGGCGCTTCAGACGGGGCTGCAGCACAAGAAGAAGTTCTACTTACGGGAAGCGATCGACAAGTACAGCGAGGGCCTTGCCCTGCAGTGCGGCGACGCAGAGCTCAACTCTGTGCTGAACAGCAACCGAGCCCATGTGAACCTGCTGCTGGGCAACTTCCGCAACGCGCTGCTGGACGGCCTCGCTGCCGCCAAGGCCAACCCCAGCAACGTCAAGGTGCGGCCGCCACCTGCCACTTGGCTGGTCCTCGGTTCACCAAAGAATCCTCGACGTCACCAGTCTGCCTGGAAAGTCCTGCCGCCTGCCAGCGCTGTGCTGTGGTGTGACCTGTGTCTCTGTGCTGCCTCAAAGTCCTGGCAGCATCTTTCAGTGACTGCCTTCAACCGCTGCCGCTGCACCTGCCGTGCAAAACCCGGGCAGGCCTACTACCGGGCGGCTAAGGCTGCGCTGGGTCTGCGCAAGTACGACCAGTGCGAGGAGCTGTGCAGCAAGGGGCTGGCGCTGGACCCAGCCAATAAGGAGCTCCAAAAGTACAGGGAGCAGGTGAGCTGGCTTGCAGGAGTAGGACACAGGCAGGACACTGGGCCAATAACGAGCAGAACACACGGGGGGGCTTGGAGCCAGGGCTGGCACAGTATGCCCTGGCACACTGTGGCCTGCACCGGGCGAGGGGAGAGCAGCCTGTGGCAGAGCTCTGGTCGGTCGGGTGCTTGCACGCGTTACTGCATTGTTGGTCCGGCGCGAGGGGGTTCGCCCATGCTTTGTGAGGGGGTTGCCAGCCTCCCGACACGGCAGCCACCATCCTCTGACACACCCTGAGGTCTTTGAGATAAGGAAACTCCTTTGGAGACCGTGCCAGGCAGGGGCTGAGCGGCGGCGGAATGCCGAGCGGGAAGCGGCGGAGGCGGCGCGGCAGGAGCGACTGCGGGGGCCAGCAGGGCAGCTGGCACAAGCGCTGCTGTCACGCGGCTGGCGTGTCGGACGGCCGCAGTTCAAAATAGGTGCGGTCGGTGGGGCAGGCGCTCTGTTTTTTTGGGTTCAGCTTCAAAGGTTGCCTTGGCCTTGCCTGTCGTAGTATGTTGGCATTTTGGCATGCACCCATGTGTGTGGGGCATTGCCTAACCAGAGCTGGAGGCCGGTGCCCATTAGAGCTTCGCCAGCCATCTGCTACCTGGTCGTCCGCCGCCTGTTCATGCCGGAAGTGACATCACACTGGTCTGCACACCTGTCCGCTCGCTGCTATGCCCGCTGCAATGCCCGTCCCCTGGCCCTGGTGCGCCAGGTGACCGGCGGCCCTACCTGGACACCTCAGGCCTGGTCCACTGGCCGGCGCTGTTCTTCTACCCCGAGGCCTCCATGTCCAGCGACACCCTGGAAGACTTCTGTGAAAAGGACACATTCCGGTGGGTGGGTTGGTGGGTGAGCTGTGAGGCACACCCCGGGACGGGCTCATAAGATGAGCGGTGCTTGACCGTTGCTTGGTAGGAAGTATGCTTATGCCCAAACACAAACTTGACCTTATCTCTGCGCTACTGCGGATGGATTATGTGTACGACTAGGGACAGCCGGCCAGGTTAAGGCTCCGCGTAGGAATGTGTGGCCAAGAGGCACAGTGCTGTCCCTCCGTGTCTAGCTTGACTAGGTGCTCCAGTATTCTAACTGCTGGAAACTGGAAGGCTTACATATATATCCGGACACCCCGCCCCCCCCCCCTCCTCTCCCTGCCAGGGACCACCTTGACGTGATGTTTGGGCCAGAGGCTCCCCCGCTTGACTGGGACAAGCAGCGGCTCTACAGCCGGGAAAACGTAGAGCTCTACTATCTCTCCCACTCTGCCTCACCACTCAGCAGGGAGAACATTGTTGAGGTGCGCCGGGATGGGGAAAGGGCTCGAGCTCGGGCTGTAGGACAGTACTTGTCCGCTATTAGCATGGGTGGCAGGCAGTGCGAACAGGGAGTAGAGCTAACAGGGAGTAGAGCTGGGCTGGACTGGAGATATGTCAGATGGCTCAGAGCTGCGGACAGGGAGGTCTCCGTCTATGTGGTTGCTGTCAGTGGTGGCGAGTAGGTGGGTCACAGCGTGCAAGCTGACAGTGCTGTGGATGCAAGTGAGGCGCTGGGGTTTGCCTGTGTCTCCTAGTTTGTAGTGGAGGCAAGACTGTTCCCTAAGGGAAGTAGATGTGTTAAGTTGGCGAGATGGAGTACACGGATGCGGCATGCTTTGGGGCCAATTTTGACGTACATCTCCCACTAGCTAGGCCTGGCCCTCTCAGGCCTTGGGAACAGAAGGGAAGGGCTTCAACCTCTACTGAGCATGTCCGGCACACGGCCCACAGTGATTGAGGCCACGAGAACTTAAGACCACTGCCTGTCTGTGGCACCCCGCCCCCACGTGTAGGTGCTGCATGGCGGCTGGCCAGAGGTAGAGGAGCAAGGCCCAGCTCGGTACGGGGCCAAGGCCGCCGGATGGGTTCGCGTGAAGGAGCAGTGGACCCTTGCTGACGCTCTAGGGCGGCCCGACCATGTTGTTCCCGGCATCCCAGTGTTCTTTGTGCTGGCTAGGGGCAGCCCGTTCCGGCAACAGTTCCTTGACAATGACGTCCCCTTGCTCTAGCTGATAATGATGTTGTTTGATTTATGGTGGCTGGTAAGGTGACAAAAGGCTTAAGTAAGTTTTGCAGTTGATATGACGCATGAGGCATCAGGGCTGCTCGCTCTTTGCTGCTCCACTGTTGCCACTCGACGCTGGAATCCCCTACCGCCCTGCTGTCACTTGCATTCTGTCTACAGGGCTGTAACCTAGGTGCTCTCCTGGGGACCTTGCCTGAAGGCAGTGGTAATGGCACCTTCAGCGGAAGGCAGCCAGTTTCTAGGTTGCTGCCATAGCTAGCGTCAGCTGCACAACCGTGTGGCCCATGGCAGGTAGCAACTGTATTGCACATCCGGGGCTGAGGATGCTTCACTAAGGATACTACACCAAACGGTGAGCTGTCACCCCATGGCTTCTAAGGAGAGACGCAAGAGCCGGGCCATGGGCGAGAGGAGAGCAGAGGGCCGGTCTGGGTCAGCTAAGCAGTAGTCCCTTTCACCTTACTTGCGCAGCTGCTCACAGAGAAGCTGCCTGCATGCAACCTGGTAAGCTTTGCCGCCTCAGGGCGGGGCACTTCCCATCAGGCTGCTGTCCATGAGGGATGCGATTCTGATCCATCCCATTCTGCGTTTCACCAAAATGGCTCGATCCCAGCCTATACCAAATCTGGCAGGCAACCTGGCAAAAGCCAGCACAGCAGGTGGGGCAGCCCTTACTGCAAGGCTACGGCACACGCAAGGCTGGCACAGCCATGTAGCGACTGCCTAGCCAGGAACAGCCACCATGCGAGCTGCCCAACCAACACACATCAGATGCCCCACCTAATGTCCAAACACAAGCTGGCTGCCTGCATGAGCACTTCAACCTGCCTGTCTCGCATGACACCCAGGTGACCACTGAGTCCATGGGCCCACCGTGCAGCGTTCTGCTGGCACCGTCAGCGTCCAAGCTGTGCCTGCACTAGCCCGTGACCTGTGCCTTGGGTTTCAGTGCCTACTGCGCGCGCTGCAGCGCCCTCCTGACCGCAAAGAAGGCGCGCTCGTAGAGGAACATGCCGCCGCCCTGGTCCAGCGGCTTGGGCGCGCGCTCCTGCCGCAGCTGCAGCCGCAGCTCCTTCTCCCTCTTGGCCTCTGCGGTGCGAGGCAACGTTGGATAGAAATGTCTTGCTACTGCCACGAGGGGTCGACTGCAACGTCAAGGCAGGGTGTATTGCAGCCAGTCGGCGACATCAGGTCGAGCACTAGCGCTCTCCAGACACTGCTAAGATGCCGCACCTGCCGGGGCACACTTCAAACACATCATGGCCCTGGTTACCTCAGACAGACGCGGCTGTGCACCCAATGCCTTTCAGAGAAGAACAAGAGTTGCAGATCGTACCGCACACCCTGGCCTGCCTACCCATTTCACAGCTCCGTATCCTCTCTTTGCACAACCCGCTGCTACTAGCAAGGCCCCCTCACTCACCTTCCTCGTCCTCCTGCTCCTCCGCTGCATCCTCTAGGTGGTATGCATCTTGCAGAGACATGGCCTGCACGCAACGGCTTGCGGTTTGCGATATGACATCAGGAACATGATTTCCAGCCAGGAGGTACGCCTGACTGTGCACCCAAACAGCCGCACATAGCCAGGAACACGCGGGGTCGCCAGGACTCAGCAGCACTTGCTCGAGCCCGGCACCAGATGATATCAACTAAAACCTTCCTTGTTGACAAGGCAGCCTGCAACAGATCGTAGTACCTTGTGTGGGTGGCGCCAGACCTGCTCCCCTCCCACAACCACACAGCCAGGAGCATGATTGCCCCCCCCGCCCTCACCCCCACAGCACAGACACACCACAACGCACCCCCCACCCACCCTAGTGAATGGGTCCCGCAGCTCAGCCAGCACACCCCCCCTGCTGTACACCGCCTCGTCGCCCTGCAGGAAGATGCGCTGCTCGCCGCCCACCGCGCTGGGCACATCCACCGCCAGCAGCTTGAAGTTGTACCGCCCCTGCACAGGATAGGAAAGCAGGTGCAGGCATGACGGGGGTGGGCGGGGGCCCAGTCCAGCGGGCCCGCAGGGGGGCGTGTTGCAGGGGGGGCGGCAGGCGGGTATCATGCCAGCGCCGCCGCCCTTGGCCATTGTAGAGAGTGCAGCGACAATGATAGACTCAATGACACAGCCCGCACAGCAGGCTCGCCCGGCCAGCACAATTTCCACTACTGTGTTCGAAGGCTTGCGAAGCAGCTTCAGTAGAATACATTAGGGACCGCCAAAGGCTCCTGATGCTCGACAGCTCGAGACAGCTGGCTGTAGCGGCTCACCCGCCGCTTCTTGGCCTCCAGGGACACCAGCCCGCGCCGCTCGGAGCCCTTGAGCGGGAAGATCATCTGCAGCCGCCGCGACTGCACCTTGGGCCGCAGCCCATGGAAGCGCAGCCCGCCCCCCGTCACCACCGTGGCGCGCAGCGGGGAGCCAACAATGGGCGCACCCATCACCTGCAGCCAGCCAGGGCAGGCGGGCACGCAGCCGTCACAGTTAGGTTGTGCATGGGCGGTGGATCACAGGGCCTACGCGGGCGACCACAGAGACCCACGCAGCCACACCAATCCCGCAGCAAGGGTCAGAGAGAGAGGAGACAGTATGTAAGTTCAGTGGGAGACGGTACGACAGTGACGCCTCACCCACGTTCTGTTGTTGCAGGCACTACACAGCCAGTCAAGGCATGCAAAGCGGGCAGTGCACAAGGGTGTCGCCTGCCTCCCGCCCCCGCACCTCCAGCAGCCCAGGGTCGGTGTTCAGCCTCAGCATTGCGAGGCGGTACACGGCGTTGGGGTCCAGGCTAAAGCGCCGCCGCATCCACAAATAGCAGGCCATCAACGTGGTGCTGGCGAGGCCCTGGGGCAGTGGGGGGCGGCCCGGTTGGTCAGCCAGGGAGGTTTTATCTGGCAGGGCGACATGTGTCGCTTTGACAGAGCTTGGTGTCACCAGGTCACTACACATGCTATCGACATCAGCATGTTGCGTGCCAAGGGTTGAGGTGTTTGTTGGACGGAGGTGCGCGACAGCTAGGGCTCCAGCAATCCAGCATATAGAGCCCAGCTATTCTGCCATTTGACCAGCCTACAGCGTGCGGAAGGTTGCACCCCAGCATGCAGCCCGGCAGGCAAGCTGAAAATGAAATATCATCTGCAGACTGGAAGGACGGTGTCCGGCTGTCCTGCCCAGCCCATGCACCCCGCCTGCCACTTACCACAAATCCAAACACGGCAGATGTGTTGGACATGTCTACAATGTGGGAGGCCAGCGAATACAAGCCCCGCCTGCACCAGCCACAAGCTCCACATCTTGCATAGGGGAGGCCCTGCCAGTGTCCAAGGTGGCCATCAAAGACAAGCAGCCTGCCGTCACAGTGGCTTCCATATACATGAAAACCTCAATATGCCGTCAAAGACTGGCCAGCTTTCAAAGCATCCACTTCCCCTGGCAACCCTAATTCCTGCCGCGCACCACAATGCGTATGCCGCAGCCAGCGCCCCCACAACCATGAGCGTCTTGCCATGCTGCTGCCAGAAGGCCTCCAGCTGCAGCGACAGCACCCGATTCAGGGCACCAGGGGTATCAGCGGCATCTACCCACTGCTTGACCTGCACCGACAAGGAGAAAGGCTGCTGACACAGCATTTCACAAGGAACTCATGACCAGAAAGCTGTGGGCGGGGTAGACGAGGACGTCCAGGCCTGACTGTCCCACACCAGCAAAGCCCAGGCCAGGAGCGATATGACTCAAAGTGCACTGGAGTGAGACAGGATTGAGCAGGGCACGTAACACAATGCATACATACATGGCCACACCAAGGAAGTCCAAGGTTCACTTCTGTGTACCCCAGCTTCCAACTTGCACATCTTGCCTGGCGTGGCATTTTGTTATACACTGCTGCCGATGTCCGTGCTAACGCGCTTCTAGTGCTCCTGTATGCCTTGGCTGGCGCCTGAAGCACTGCCTTGGCCTTCTGAGAAGCCTCCTGCAGGTTCTGCTGCAAGCTAAAATGGCGTAGCCCCAGAACAGCACTCCTCCCCTGGTGCTGCTGTCTTAGGCACTCTCGAAGGCCGCTTAGCTGGCTGCTCGGCAGAGACCCCCATTTTGCACCGGCCTGCACGGATGTCTGACTAGGCACGGGTGGGCGGAGCAGTTAGGGGCCGTCAGCCCGGCAACTGAAACAGCTGTGCCCACCTGCCACCTCAAACAAGCACCCCACAAAGGCAAGGCTATCAGTTCAGGGCACGCCTGGACCAACCTGTGCTGCTTTTGCTGCCGTCAGTGCAGCTGCCTGGGAACTGAAGGCAGCCTTGGGCAACACTTGCTGCCATCCAGGCTGCTTGCTCAGTTGCCGTGCTACGCCAAGCGCCACGCCCCGCAGCATGATCAGACCCCTACGCTCAACCTAAGATGCGTTTGTCAAACTCTGAGCGATAGGGGGCCTCCCAGCTGAGTCGCAGCTAGTCCATCTCAGATGACGATCCTAGGCTTCTTGAGGGCTTCAGCCAGTGCCAGCCGTAATCTATTGACATTAGCTGGGGCCTTGGAGCCTCTTGCATTCCTTTCTTGCTTGGGTGAGGGAGCAAGGTACGTCCAGTACTTCAGGTGCCCAACTGATGTAATCGCTGTGTAGCGAGGTCAACGAAGTGCTTCTTTCTATAAAAGAATTGCTGAATGAAGGCGTGATTGTCCTCGGCAGCCCTGCTGAGGCCCAAGCAAGCCGACATGCCAGACATGCCAGACCTGTCGGGGAAGGCAGAAGTGGCTAGACTGTGTTGTTTTCCAATTTCATGTTATGTCAAACTTTCCGGTTTGAACAGCTTGTTTGTCGGCTCAAGTTCTTGCAGTTGGGAGATATGAACCCGTTTTCCTCTTCTTTATCCTGCAGTTGTGTTATGAGCAGTTGATAGTGCTAACAGTCGGGGAACGAACATGAAGTGGCTGCGTAAACTATTTGAAGCCTGGCAGTACAGCGGTCAAGTGCAGCCAGGACAACAAAATTTTCCTACTAGTTGTCAGCGACAAGATAGGCATTGAGACTCCTATGCAATACTCCTTCACCCAAAGGGGCACTTGATCATGTTTACAGCTTTTAGATGGCGGTTGAGTCTACAGCCCTACCCTTGCAGTCTATAAAAGAGACTTTCTCCGTACTTCACAGACACCATGTGGAATAGGCTGAATAACGTGGCCAGCCAAGTAAAGGCTGTCGCCAAGAATGTAGCGCAGGAAGCGTTCGAGACAGTTGAGGAGCTGCGCAGCGTGCACCAGGTGGGTTCATAGTGCTCTTGCGTCCCGAAGAATTTTTACGACGAGCAGCTGAAACGGACCGACGAGAGGAACCAGACATGCTATCGTGGTATTGGCCACTCAGAGCAGCACTTCTTGCTGCCGTCTTGGACACACAGGACGACTGGGGCAGGCGCGGCTCTGGGGGCCTTCCGGAGGCACAGAGCTTCCAAGAGCAGGCCGCCTTTGTGCCCACAGCCAACTACACCCACCCCAGCGCCAGTGGGCCCGAGCCTCCGCCTATGCTGCCGGTGCCTCCAGCTGGGGCGGCAGCACCAGCAGCAGGCCCAGCAGCGGCATCCAGTGTCCCAAGAGCAAGTGGGCCTGCAGCAGGGGATGTGTCGGCTCGGCTGCAGGCACTCAAAGCCAAGCTGCAGGCCGACAAAGCCAAGCTGGGCCGCACGGCCAGCACTGCGTCTGCGGGCGGCTCGCAGGCAGGCACGCCTTCGCTGTCAGCCCAGGCCAGCATGAGTGATGTGGCAGGCCAGGCAGCTGGCAGCAGCAGTGGGGTTGCAGGAGCACCATTGGCTGTAGCTGCTCCAGCAGCGGCGCCTGGTCCTGCCCCACCCTCCCTTGGGGCTGCCTATGCGCCTGCCCATGCCTCCCCACAGCAGCAGCACGCCACGCCCAGCTGGCTCCCAAAACCCACCCTGTTTCAGCCGCAACCACTGTCGCACGCGGCACAACAAACCCAAGCACCATCAGCAGGAGCGCAGGGCAGCCAGCCCTCATGGCTGGTCTACAGCGCAGCGCAGCAGCCTCAGCGGCCGGAGGCACCGGCGGCAGCAGCGTCGTTGTCCTCAGCCTCAGTGCCACCCTCTGGCCCATCCTCAACTGCCTCTTGGCCAGCCCCTCAGCCCGGCTGGGCCCCAGCCTCATCACTGAGGCCCACATCACCGCTGCCAGCCAGCGGCGCGGCCGACCGGGCCGCTGCAGCTGCCGCTGCCGCCCCGGCGCCACCGCTGATGGTGCCGGCCTTGCGGCCTCCCTCCGCAGACCAGGAGACGCAGGCAGCAGCGGAGCCCTTGAGGTCCAGCACGACATCACCTAGGAAATACACCTCTGCAGCATCCCAGCCCTGGCGCACTGGCAGCTCAGGGTCCACTCCTCGCGCCCCAACGCCCCAGCAGCCACCCTCGCCCGCAGCCTTCCAGCAGCAGCCACCGTTTCAAGACCAGGTGCAGCACCCGCAGGGGGCGCCTCACGTCCCTGCCCAGCTGGCTGAGGTGCCGCCGCCGCCCGCAGCCGCCCAGCTGGCTGCAGCCCAGCAAGCTCAGCATGCCCACTCGCAGCAGGTTGCAGCGCTGGAGCGGCAGTTGGCCGACCAGCGTGCCGCAGCGGCAGCGCTACAAGCAGAGCTTGACAGTGAGCGTGGGGAGCTGGCAGCAAGCCAGGATAAGCTGCGAGAGCTGGTGGCCGCGCGCGACGCGCAGCTGACTACGCTGCAGGAGGTGGGGGAGCAGCTGGCGCATTACAAGGAGGCGGAGGCACAGGTGCGGGATTGGGTGCCTGAGGGAGACTACGGAGGGGTTCATTGGTCTGTGAGCCTGCGTATGCCAGAGGAATGAACCAGTATTTGTCCTCAAAGGTTGCAGTGCGTCTGTTGTGTACGACCTCCGGGACAAGAGGCTGGGAGACACTTCATACCTACTTGCCTGGGTGCCTGTGGCAGTGGGCATCCCACGGTGCTGGCGTCCAGCCGGTGCATAGCTTTGGGTTGTGTGCAGCTGAAGGAGGAGCGGCGGTCCCACGAGCGCAGCAAGCAGCAGCTGCGCGTGCTGCAAGACCAGCAGCATGGCAATGAAGACAGGTCACACCAACTGTGAGTGCTGAAGTCTGGGACAGTGCGTGCCTGGCCGTACTCTTGTGCTGGATGGTTTTCTTAGGGAGAGGAGCACTTGCGTCAGCCCATCAGGGCAGAAGAACGAGAGTCCAGCTATGGCTATGTTTTCTGAGCACCTCTACTTCCCGCGTGGCCACGTGACTTTTGAGTTGGTTCAATCAGTACAACAGGTATAGAGGTCTTTGTCTGTTTCTATGTGATACATGTCAAGCAATCTTTGACTAGCTTTGCAGTCTTACAGGGGATCTGGCATGCCGGGTATGTAGGCACGAGGCCCTGATGGGGCTGCAGGGGCAGCTGGAGGAGGAGCGGGACAGGCACACAGCCACACGCGAGCAGCTCAAGGCCCTCCAGAAGGAGCAGCAGCGGCTGGCAGCAGGTTCACAGCAGGCGGAGCGTGCCCAGCAGCGGCTCCAACAGGAGGTTGAGGATCACGAGCGGACCCAGGAGCAGCTGAGAGCCTTGCAGGAGCAGCTGCGAGCGCTGCAGCGGGAGGCGGCGGCGGCAGGCGACGCAACGCAGCAGGCACAGCGGGCAGAGCAGGCCCTGGAAGCGGAGCGCCAGGAGCGGCAGCGCGCCCAGGAGCAGCTGGTTGCGTTGCAGCGGGATTATCAGACGCTAGAGACCGTGGCGCGGCAGGCGGAGGGGACGCAGCAGGTAATCAGGGCACTGATAGGGATAAGATCTGGTCCCTTGTATTGTGAGGTGGTGTGTGTATTGGCTCTTGCAGCAGGCTCTTTATCGGACATGGCGCACCAAGCCTGCTCTATTGCTTGTTGTTGATGTGGGAGGAGTCCATATCAGTCAGGTTGTTATCCTTCCCTTACTCCAATCCAACGTCAACCAGCCTGGATGTACATCCTCGCTGGGCTTGGCTGGGGCCAGGACTGCAGGCCAGCACGTGTGATGTGGATGCGTCGCCTTTCCCACGCCGCGTCCTGCAGGTCCTGGAGCAGGAGCATCAGGCGCTTGCCCAGTCCCAGGAGCAGGTGCGAGCGCTCCAGCGGGAGCTTGCACAGGTGTCTGCTGCCGCCCAAGCAGCCGAGAGGTCGCAGAGCGCTCTCTTGCAGGCAAGGCAGCAGCACGAAGCCGCCGAGGAGAGGGCAGCTGAGCTTGAGGAGCGGCTAGCAGCCACGCAGGAGAGGTGCGGCAACTGGGAGCAGCTGGGCGGTGGTGCTTTTGGTTCCTGCCCGCTGGGCAAACGCCTGGGTTGGGGGGTTGTCACTTGTGGTGGTCTTTGAGGTGGTGGTGGGCAGTCCCTGGGTCTGCCTACCAGGGCTGGTTTCGTGGCGAGAAGGGGATTTGCCATGCAAGGCCACAGGCCTTGGGTGCTACGGGAGGCGCCACGCTCGTCTCCCTCCCCGCCTGCGTTTCCTCCCGTATGAAACCCCCTGCTATCCTGCCCTCCTGCAGGCTGGAGCAGGCCACCGTGGCGCAGCAGGCTGCCAGCTCAGACCTCGCCCAGCGTGACTCGGTGTGGCAGCAGGAGCTTATGCAGCAGCAAGCCTCCTACCAGGCTCTGCTGGAGGCTCACACCGCCCTCCAGCAGCAGCTGCAGCAGCAGCAACAGCAGCAGGGTGGCGCGGGCCAGGCAGCCGAGCTTTACCGGTTGGAAGCCGAGCTGCGGTCGGCTCGCGACGACCTCATCTCTGAGCGCGGGACGACGGCCGGCCTGCAAGAGGAGGTGGCTGCCCTGCATGCGCAGCTAGACGCAGCGCGCGCGGCGGCAGTGGTTGCCTCTACCGCCATGGACGCTACCGCTGACCTGGAAGCGGAACTGGGTGTGGTGAGGGCGGAATGCTTGCGCCTGCGGCTGGAGCTGGACAGGGTGCGGGCCGAGCAGCGCTCTGACGGGGAGGGTGGCGCTGGCGGGCTGCCGGCGGAGGCAGCGGCCGAGTACGAGGCCAGGTGCGGTGACGGCATCACAGGCATGGTCTTGGCTTGCTCGCCGTGTTCTGTTCTGATCCCACCTCCATTATTGGGTTGTGCCGGCTTCTGTTGCTTGCGGTGGTACGTGTGATCATACAGGTTGTTGGTGTGTACACGGGCAGAGGGACTTTGTAGGTGTATCAGGACTCAAGTGCTGGCAGGACACCTGGATTGGGCAGCGGTACTTTAGCGGGCGGCCAACCACAGCTGGCATGGGAACCAACAACAGTTGGTCGACGGCATGCGGGCCTGCCTTTAGTGAAGCTGTGCTATTTCCGTGTTGCGTGAAGGGTGGCGGAGCTGCAGTCTGCCTTGGAGGCTGCCAACGGGGAGAAAGTGGCCGCCAAGCAGCAGCTTTCGCGCCTGAAGCAGCAGATGCTCGCAGAGCAGGATGACGAGGAGGAGAAAATCAGGTGAATGCATGTAGGGTTAGGCCCCTTGGGGGTTTCTTGGTGGTCACTGCATGATACAGGCCGGCTGCATGCAGGATGTTAAGGCGGTGCCTGACGGCGTGTGCGAGGGTTCGACCAGACCTCCCGGCTCTGCGGTTTGTTGTTGTCCGCACAAGGAGATGGGGGAGATCGGCTGGTGGGGCAACTGGAAGCTCTGTGGCACTTATGCTGACTTGCCTGCTGCCAGCTGCCTGGTCGATGCTCGATCAGCATGTGAATTGTTGCACTGTCTGCCCAAGGCTGCATTTACATCCTGCCTGCCTGCCTGCCTGGCCGCAGGTGGCGGGTGGATGCCGAGGTCAAGCTTGCTCTGGAGCGTGCCCAGCGCAACATGGCAGCAGCAGGGGGCGCCAGCAGCGCGGAAGTGGCCCGTCTGCAGGTGAGTGCCAGGCTGCACCTGTACTTGTACTGGACTGTTGGCAGCTAGTGACGGGCGGCCTTTTTCGGCCAAGGCCAGACTTGTGAGGGGCGGTACTGGTAGTTGTGGCGTGCCCGACTGCCGCATGCTCTACTGCACACCTGCTGCACTCTTTGCCGCCTGGTGGGGCCGCTCCTGTCCCCACCGGTCCCTGCAACCCAACAGCCTGTGCGCGTGGGATTTTGATGTGTGCAGGATCAGCTGTCTGCGGCCCGGGCCCAGGTCGACTCGCTTCAAAGCGACCTGGCCAACTGGGAGGCCGCGGTGGCAGCCCGTGATGTGGAGCTCCAAAACCTGCAGCGGGCACTCGGTAAGGGGAGCAAGTGTGCGACCCTGGCTGGCGCTGGCAGCTCTCCGCCAGAGCAGTCTTGGGTTGGTAGCCCCAGGCAGGGTCTTGTACTTTCGGGACTTTGCAGGTGCAGTACTGATTCCTGCGCATCCAGCCTGCCTTGTTGCCTGCATGGGTATGCCGCCTGTCTACTGCTGTGGGTGGGTTCTGGAGGCCTGTACATGCCATCCTCCCTCCCTCCGGAGCACACCTGACACTCCCGTCATGCTCCCATTCCCGCCGCAGGCGAGCTGTCGTACGAAAGCGAAGCAGCAGAGCGGCTGCGTGGCGAGATGCGGGGCCTGCAGGCGGAGATGCACGCCCTGCGAAAGGAGCTGGACCACGCCAAGCTGAACGCCATGCAGCTGGAGCAGTCGCGGCAGCAGGCTGAGGGCGCCGCGGCGGCAGCGCAGGGGGAGCTGGCGGCGCTGCGTGAGGCTGACGCGCAGGTGCAGCAGGAGTGCTTCCGGCTGCAGCAGGCGCTGCTCGACAGCAGCCGCAAGGTGCAGGTGCGGCGCGGCAAAGGCTGTGAGCCACACAGGGCATGCATGGTGTGGTGCGGGTTTCCCTGCTGGCATTCTTGCTCTTCTGCGTGCGCGCTCTCACTCTCACACACCCTCCCTCTGCGCTTCCTCTCGAATGAATGACTATCTTCCTGCGCTCCAGTCTGCCAGGGTCATTGCTGTACTGTCAGCAACTGTGTTGCGCTGTTCACGCCTGGTGTGCTGCGTGACGTGCAGGCCCTCAGCATGGACAGTGGCAGCATGATCGACCGGCGCATCGTGGTCAAGATGCTCGTCACCTACTTTGAGCGCCACCACTCTCAAGAAGTCCTGGACCTCATGACCAAGTCAGTCTCTTGTTTGGTGTGCCTGTCTTTAAGCTCCTCTGCTGGGATGGTGTTGCAGGTGTTTGGGCTCAAGAGTTGGTGAGAGCTCATTGTGGGCCAAGCTGCAATATGCAGCTGTCTTGTCTTGTCCAGGCTGCATGCACCGAGTCAAGCGCAAGGTCATCTTTGCAAGCACGACGACTACAAATTTTCAGCCCAGCCAGCTGTGACCTGGCCTACGCACACAATTGCCTGTCTGGGAATGGCATGCATGCGCGAACCCTCCCTGCAACCTCACCTCCAACCCCCCTCCTCCCCACCCCTGCAGGATGCTGGGTTTCAGTGATGAGGAGAAGCGGCTCATCACCGCCAGCCAGCGGCACCGGTCAGGGGCGGGTCCCAGCCTGGCCAGTGACGTGGCAGGCAGCGCCAACGGCAAGGCCTCTCTCGCCGACCAGTGGATAGACTTCCTGGTGGAGCAGGTGGCGCAGGGGGAGGGCGGCCCAGGCAGTGGCGTGCCGCCGCGTTCCCCGCAGCCCGGGGCACCTGGGTCAGAGGCAGGGGCAGGAGGGGCCCCTGCGGCTTCTGCCCCTGTGCGGCCGACGTTGCTGCAGCAGTACCAGCCAGCGTTCCTAGAGGCTCAGCAGGCAGCTCAACAGCAGCAGCAGCAGTTTGGGGCGGGCTTGGCAGCGCAGTCTGTGCAGGCACCAATCCCCACCTTTGCCACGCCTGCTGCCCCCTTGTTTTCAACTGGGGACGCAACAGCCCCAGCCCCTGCGTACTCTACATGGGCACCGGCTCCGTTCACTGCAGGAGGCTCCATGCTGCAGCTCTAACCACATGGGATTGTACTGATTGAGCTAAACGCATGTTTGTCCAGTGGGACTCTCCCAAGAGTGTCAGCCAACACTGGTCCTGCGTCGGTTGTGTTTTTAGACACACACGGACGAGTTTATTGCTGGGTAGCACGGGAAGGACTTCTCTGGGAAGGACGGCTTCTCTGCACTTGATACTTGTTTACTTGAAGATGATAGCTTCCCACCTTGCCATTACTTGTGAACTGTAACAAAACTGAGGCATGAAAAGTGCTGCAGAATGGGCGGGAGTTGGTTCCAAAAGCACAGAACATATTCATAGGCAATCAATAAATTGCTCCAAGGGACACAAGACTGACGCTAGAAAGAGGCCTTCCTTATGCGCTTGCCCATAGAAATAGGGAATGGTGAAGGATGCAGCAGCAGCAAAAGAAGGGGAGAGAACTACTGGATCAGGACTGAGGCAAAACCCAAAGTACGTGTATCCCGTGCTGTCGGTACAGTCCACATCTTACTCTCCGTTTGCACTGCATGCCACCATTGACACAAGAAGGGACCTAGAGAGCATGATGGGGTCAGGACAAGAAGCTACTTCTCCCAACAGGTTGGCTGGCTGCTGCCCATTGACTCAGGGATGCGGCACTGGCTCAGCGGGAACCAGCTTGCAAAGGCACTCCTCACCCAAAGCACATTCTGGGGCATGCTCGCAGCTCCACACCACCACCCACTAAGTAATCCGCTTATGAAGAAGCAGCAAGGCAAAGCATGAGCAAGTGTAGAACACATCCTAGGGAACCACATGACCAGGCCTGGGTTCAAAGCGAAAGCAAAGGAGCAGGCCCCACGCTTTGTCAGCTGCTACTATACAGGGTTGGGACTGCTGTGTCAACTGCCAAGCCCTTATGCTAGCCAGCTGACACACGTGTTACGTCTCCAAGTCCAAAGAAACATGTGAGATAGATTCTACCCACAGCAGGGACAGACACGCTTTTGACAAAGAGCTGTATTCCAGAAGGTGCTAGTTCAAAGTGAATAGCTTACGACAAAGTACTTGGCAGACCAGCCTTGCACCCACCACGCCCTTCTGAACCATACACTGTCGTCCCTAAGACAGCACCGCCATGGAAAGTACGCTCTTAGCACATGCCACAAGCCCCGCATCATTTTTAAGCGCCAGATGCAATCCACAGGCTGTGGGACGCCCCGGAGATACCACGCAACACAGAACACGCAGTACTTGTTCAAGAGGTTCGGCAACGCTGGTAAAGGAGTCTCTTGTGGTGGGAGGGGCGGGTTTCTTGCAACCCCAAGCTCAAATCGCATCAGCAAGTGCGAGCCTTGCCGCTGCTAGCTTGACAAACTGGGCAGCACTGCCCTCCCGATGCATGTGACAGCCCACCCGCAGCAGGCCAAACCCCTCCCTTGTAAGGCCCATGGGGGGCCTCCAACAAAGGACTTGACACACCCCTGCTCCATTAAATCCATCACCCACCATACTCCCACGCACAGGCACCGTGGCGCAGGACACCAGGCCTGCTTGGCCTGTCAGCCTGCTCAGGCCCTTCCCACCCGGTAGGGCTCAAACAGCTTCTCCATGGGGTCGGGGGCATCCCTCAGCAGCGTGGCTGCCCGGATGAACTCCTTGTGCAGCACGCTCTTGGTCTGCCGGTCCACGGTGCGGCCCAGGTCGTGGCTCAGCTCAAACGGGTCCTCGATGCATACCTGGAGGGCGGAGGTGGCAGGCGGTGTTGGAGGGGACGCGGTGCCCGGTGGTGTGACTAACGCTGGGGTTGCATGTGGTGTGGGTTCTTGAGTAAACAGCCTTGTGGTGCCAACGAGTCGTATGGCCCGTAACACGTGCAGGTCCCTCCCCCCCTGTCAGCTGCTGGTCTGCGGTACCAGCAGCCCCAGGAGCCGCGGTCCTGTGTGCCACACTCACCAGGTGCCGCTCGTTGCCGATGCGCCGCGTCCAGTCCTTGTCCTCCTTGCGCAGGAAGCCGCCGGTGCGCACCGAGATCACGTCGGCCGAGTAGTCGTGGCGCCAGGCCCAGTACTCAAAGAAGGACCACACCAGCTGAGCCAGCGGCTCGGTGTTGTCGGAGCCAAAGTCACGCAACGAGTCCACCTGCGAGGGGCGTGTGATGGCGGACAATGTCATTTGGCAGTGGCCATGGCTGGCCACGAGGGCGGGTCACAAAGGGAGGGGACAGAGAGCCAGGGACGTGCATGGGAGTGTTGTGTGGCAGCATGGGGGTAGACGGGAGCACCAATGCAGATGCCAGGCTGCCATGACCCGCTTGCTACCTGGAACATCGGTTACAAGGCTTGCCAGAGATAGGGGGAGGGTTCTAGGCGCTGGTGCACCATGCCGGCACTCAGAGGGGGCTGCTGCCTGACCAACTGGCTGTCCCCAGCCAGCACCTGGGGCCAAGTCCCTTGCCCCAGCCGGAAGCAGCAGCACAGCTGACCCGCAACTACACCCAGCTACCAAAGTGGCATGGTCCCTCCCACGCTCCCATTTGCACTGGCCTTCTCCTGCACGATATCACCCCCCTGTCCCCTGCGGAACCCCCCTGTGGTAACACCACGCACTGCAAGACGCCCCACCTGGTCAAAGAAGCGGCACTCCCACTGGCCCACCCCCCGGTGGAAGGTGGGCGGCATCTGCTGCAGGCTGGGCAGCACGGGCGGCGAGCGGGTCTGGAGCAGGTGGATGCACATGAGCACGTAGCAGTAGGAGGAGAGCGTGCCGCGGTACGAGTCGTTCACGGCGCGCTGCTTGGCCCAGTGCTTCACCACAGCCACCTACAGCGGCCACAGCAGGGGGGGCAGCGCAGGGCGGGAATCTAGTCGGGGGTCCATCAGGGAAACAAGCAGCGGCAGCTGTGCCCCCCAGGATGCCGCACATAGCTCCAGCGTCCCCGGCAATCAACACAAAAGGTGACCAGCCAGCCAGTCAGTGCAAAGGCAGCTTGACGACTCAATAGGCACCTTCTTTCATCTAGGAGCATAACACTTTCACCTCATCAGCTCGAATTTCCCACTTTAGCGTCCCATCCAAGGGCCGCAAACCCGTCCCCCCTCCCTGGTTACAACTCCCACCGCCACTCACCAGCTGAGCCAGCCGTGGGTCCACCGCCGCATAGTCTGCCAGCAGCTTGGTGTTGATACACGCCAGTATGTTGTTGACCGTCACATCCACCTTGGTGCCCGTGTCCGGCACCACAAACTTGACCACGGGCACCCTCGCCTTGGGCAGGGGCAGCACCTCCTTCATGCCAGCCTCCCGCAGCACCTCGCCCAGCTCTGTGGCAACCTCGCCCTTGGCGCCCTGCAGCCAATAAGAGCTGCCACGGCTAGAACCAAGGGGTAGGAAGGTCACAGGCTGGATGGCTAGGCTGGGAGATCTGTATTACATCGGCGCGGCTGCAAGGCTGACTCGAGGCAGTGCAGTTGGTGAAATGGGGCCGGCAGGATAGTTGACGTCCGCACGCTCCAGCCCTGCTCTGGTGGCTAGAAGTTACCGCAGCTGTGCTTTATGCTGCCCCAAGGAGGTGCTGCCAAGCGGCAGCACCTGGGGTCTACGCTTGCGAACCAGGAACACGCTGCAGGATTTCCGCAGGGAACCAAGCTCTTACAACCGACAGAAAACTCCACAGTAGGTTCCCAATAAGTTCCCTACAGCCCCAGGCTCCACCTCCTAGACACCCACCCCCTGACCTCCCCATCGTCTCCTCTGCCTCGCTGCTCCCCAGGCATCATCAACACCCGGCCGCCCATTTCAGTGGTATGCTGACTGACCTGGTCATCCGCAACGTCCTCCATCTCCAGGCAGACGTCCAGGTCGTTGTTGCTGCGCACACTGAGCCCGTTGGCCACCGACCCAAACAGGTGGACCCGCGCATGCGGCCAGCGCTGCTGCAGCACCTCCCGCACGCGCTGGAACGCGGCGCGCTGACGCTCCTGCTCGTCTGCAGGGCAGGAGGCACGCCATGCGGCGGCAAGCGTTGTCAGAGGTCGCGTGCGTGTGCGCAGCTTTGAGGGGAGGGGAGAGGGTAGGGCAGACCAGCCCCAGCCGCCTGACCCTCGCACATCCCAAGTGTGTCATGTCTTCCTTCACCAGCCTGATTTAACCTCTGCTGCAAAACCATCCCTTAGGCCTCCTCTACGGGATGCCATTTAGCATCTCTCTCTACGGCGAGCCAAAGAGCACTTCACATGCCCTCTTCCTTCTTCCCAGTACCGCAGCTCAGCCTACCTGGCGTGGGTTTGAGCGTCTCCACCAGTGCCAGCAGCTTGGCCTCCAGCACAGCCAGGTCGCCTCGGGGCAGCCGCCCGGAGGGTGCACGGTCGCCAACCTCCACCCACCTAAAACACACGGAACGCCATGGGCTGGGTTAGGTATAACCATGATCTGAAGCGCAGTAGCGACGCTCCAGCACCACCGCAAATACCAACCCCACTGTGCGTAACCCACACAGCTTCACAAGGGTCGGTGCACTGTTCCTTCTAGGGAAGGCGAGCCTGCTGTCACACCTGCTCCCACTGCTAGCGCCATGTTTGGGGGAGAAGTGGTTTGGGAAGCCCGGCGGCTGCTTGAGCTGCTGGTGCCGCATCACTTTGGGCGGCGCCGCAAACTGCCCAGGCCGTGCGCTGGCCACGCCGTTGACCTGCAGGCGGGCAGAAGAGATGGGCCGATCTCCAAAACAAACATTGCAACTGTCAGGCAGGTGACCAATCTGTACAGAGCTGTGGTGGAGAACTATACAGCCAATTGCAGACAGGCTTACTGTACCACACTGTCACTCCTGGCTCCACTGCGACAGCTCCAGGACGGCCTATGCCCGGTCCCTTTACCAAGGCCCCCGTCGGACAATCCCACCCACCTGCCCAGCAAGGAGCGGCGGCTTCAGCCTGTCATCCAGCGGCGGCGCAAAGCCCTGCAGCCCGGCTGGCGGCGCAAACTTGGGCGCATGGCCGCCCACAGCCGGTGGTGGGGGAGGGGGACCCGGCGGGGGCACCCGCAGCCCTGCCAAGCCTGGCAGCGGCCCTAATCCTCCTCCTGGCTGGCCAAAAGGCATCCCGAGGTCTGCTGGCAAGCTGCGGTGGCCTGGGCCTGGGAAGGGAGGAGCCTGCTGGTGGTGACCCTGGTGCTGGCGGCTGTCAACGCCCATGCCCAGGGCCCCAGGCTGGTACTGCCCATGACTGTGCGGTGGCGGATATGCGGGGTGCTGCGGAGGGAAGGCACCCACCTGCTGCTGTTGGTACGGCTGCTGTGTGTGAGGCTGCAGATGCTGCTGGTGCTGCTGCCGGGCATGAAGTGCGAGGCCGGTGCTTGAAGGAGGGATGTGCTGATGCGGCGGCTGGTGGGGGTATTGGCCATTGTACTGCTGCTGGACAGGCACGTGCAGGTGAGGGCCCGCTTGGCCAAACTGCTGATGCGGGTGTACATGCGGCTGCCCAAACTGCTGCTGGTGCTGGTGCTGCAGCGAATGTCGAGGGCTGACCAGAGGTGCAGACGACGCCCTGGAAGATGAGCCCACAGAGCCGGGTGCCAACGTGCCCCCAGAGTGTGGCCCCAGGGGTTGCTGTGGAGCCAGGGAATGGGGGGCTGCATATGCATGCTGTTGAGCTTGCTGCTGCGCTGCGGGCAGCTCCTGTGGCCCGGTCAAACCCTGCTGCTGCTGCTGCTGCTGCTGCTGTACTGCAGCCCAGCCCTCGGCCTGGGACGACCAAATGCTGGAGCCGCCCCACAAGCTGCTGCTGGTGGCCCCTGCTGCATCCGTGCTGCTGGTGCTCCAGATGCTGTTTCCCACAAACAGCGACGGCAGTGCCTGCTGGGGAGTCACCGTGTCATGAGGAGCGCCACTGCTGCTGCTTACTGGCGCTCCGAACAGCGCGTTGCCAGCACCTGCGCTGAGCTCCTCCACAGCTGGTTGTGACAGGGAGGGACCGTTCAAGAACGACATCGGCAGCTCCGGCAAAGACTGTTGCGCCGTTCGAAGTCCCGCTTGGCCACCAGCGCCAGGCTGCTGGTGCGGCTGCCCTTGAGCCACGCTGTTGGCCGGCTTACTGCTGCCTGACTGCAGTAGCTTCAGGAGGGCATGGCCGGCGTCCTCCTTGCCAGGATTATGCCCGTTTTGTAGCTGGCCCAGTGGGTTATAGTGATCAGGCAAGCCCGAGCCTCCCTTGAGCGCGAGAGCAGAAAACTGAGAAGCCAGGTCCACCGGGCTGGCTTGGAACATCATGGTTGACTCACGGTCGGCTGCGCTGCTGGTCTTCGAAACACAAGGCTGCGAAGCACTCTCAGGCCTCCAGAACACGCCTGCCCTCCAGAACCCGCACGACTCTGGCACAAAGTATGTGCCGAGGTCCCTTCGAGGGCAGCACACCCCACCAAACTGCCCATGGGAGGAGGGGTGTCGTCCTAGCTTATCATTTCATGGTTTATCATGGTCCTCCATCCGGTCTCCGCATGCCCAGCATGACTTGCGAGACTCATGCTCAACCAACAGTCCTCTGTGTGTATTTTACGATATACTGCACCTAGCCATGTGTCACGCACCTAGGAAGGTGCTTGTTCCAGGCTGAGCGTTTTGCAACAAAACTTGCTGACAGCCCGTCTGTGCCCTGGGGCTTCCAGCTGCAATGTGGGCGTACTACTCCACGGCCATGAGCCTGGTGGCCTTGTCGGTGGCGTTCCTGTGAGTGTACTTCCCAGGGGACGCGCTGACTGACTCTCCTGGAGGGGATCTCTGTCGTACGTAGCCTGCAAGTGATCCGGTTTTTGCAGGCTTCGACGATTTGCGGCCCCCAAGGTCTCTATAGTCTCCCTGGTGGCAACGGGCCTGGCATGGCTCACTGCTTTGTCAGTGGTGGCCTTGGTGCCGATAGATGTGTATTCCACTCTGGCCCACAAGGAGGCTCCGGCCATTAAGACGCTGTGGAGCATATCTTATTGGTGAGAGGGTCAGCCGGCACAGCTGCTCTTTTCCAAGATGGAATGCAAGTGGCAGCAAGAGGTTAGACACAGCGGTTCGGCCAGCTGCGTCACTTAGCAGAGCTGAGAGTAGGGAACACACGTGAAGCTCTCATTTGCATGTTACTGGGCCTTACTGTAAGCATCCAGCGCAGTTTGTGCTTTCAAGCCGCCCAGCCTTAACGGATCTCTCGCTCGTCTGCAGGTCAACCCAGGGGCTTACTTGGGCAGTTATTCCAATGCTACAGCAGTACTCGCTGTCTGGGGCCTTTACTATCGGGGGCAGGTATGCATACTGTCGCCCCATGCCTTGCACTGCAGAAGAGAAGTAGAGCCTGGTTGGTACTTTGTATAAAGCTCTCAAGTGCCCACTTACTAGCCATGGAGTCCCTTTGCAGGCTGCTTATGGCGTTGAGGCGCAACCTGCTATTTTACGGGATTATGGGTACGCTAGCCGCAATTGGTAGGTTTGTGTATACTTGTCAACGTCCGCTGCCGGGAGAGAACGGTGCATGATAAGGGACCGTGGCGAGCTGGCCACTTTGTTGCCTTGGGGCCCGCAGGGATATTGGCAGCATGGTTATCTGGCCATTTGGCCTTATCGACCTTGCCAGGCCTGGTGTTTACACTGTCAAACACATATGGTAAGTTTCTATAGCACCTCGCCTTCGTTTAGCTGCCCCCTATGCTTAACTCTGCCGCTTTCTTAACTCTGCCGCTTGCTACGCCTGCCATTGAATGCTTGATGCCTGCTGTAGTCAATGTATTAGTCTGACGTGGTGCAGGTCTTATTGTCTGTATCCTACTCCTGGGGTATGGGCTGGTAGAAATCCCCCGTGTCCTTTGGCGGCGGTCCTTCCCCGAGAAGCGCCTGCGGTGGCACTATCACAGGCGAGGACACTTGTTGCTAGCACAACGACATTGTGTAGTGGTGGCCATTGAAGCACCAGCAATTTTACATGTTGCCCTGAGCTAATCCGCAAAGTACAGTGCTGCGTGTCAGGGTGTGGGTAGCAGGTAAAGTTGGCTCCGCTGGGCGGGTGTTGCATTATCCAAACTATCGCCTCACCTCCTTGGCAGCACCGGTACTGGGCGTCATGCAGGGTGGGTCGGGCAGCGGAGAAGCTGACGGACGCTTCAGCAGAGTTAGAGAAGGTGCTGGCTATTGTGCTGGCCACGGCACAGCAGGTGCCGCGCTCTGACACCCAGCTTCGGAAATATGTGGAGCTGCTGATGGAGTGAGTCCCGGATATGGAGGACCAGGGTGGGAGCCCCTGCCAGGGCATGACTTTATTTAGAGCAGTTGGCTGCCTTACCTGCCTTTTGCTTGGACACAGGGTGACGGATGTTATCTGCATTTTGAAACTTGGGTTACGGCTTTGGCGGGCAGTGTTGAGGTATAAGTCATGGTAGGAAAGGCGGTGGTTGAAGTGTTGGCTTGAGGTGCTCACTGGGTGTGCGTCTGTGGCAGGTATGCCGATGCCTACTCCCCCGTCAAGCTGGCGGCTGTGGCTAGTGGCAAGGTCAGCATTGACCGGCTAGAGGAGGGCGACCTCGACTATGCAACTAGTGCCGACATGATGGCGCGCCTGCGGGGCCGGATGAAGTCGGCTATTGCAAACTTTGTTGGTGAGACGTCTGGGCAAGGACAGCTGGCTTGCGTGGAGCCTTTCTGGGAATTGGGTGCCCTTACGACCTGCTGCTGCTGCAATTGCTTGAACCTGCGTACAAGAGCTCAGTGCATATTCCTGCTGTTTTAGGCAACTCCAGACAGAGCAGGAGTTATCTCCAATATCACACTACTGCTACACTTTTGGGTTAGTCTTCCACTGCTTTGTTTTGTTGATGCCCAACAGGTTGTCGCAGCGAGTACATGAGCTTTGTGCGGAAGGCATTGGGGCTGGAAGCCATCTGCAAGTCCCGGCAGCACGGCGTGTACTCGCCGCCCTCTGGGGACACGGGCCGCTCGGCACTGGCTTGGTGGTACTACAAGTGCCGGGTGCGGCCCTGGGTGCAGCAGCTGGCGGCTTTGCTGACGGCGGCGGCCTCTGCGGTTATTGTGTGGTCAGAGGCCACCATTGCAACCGGGACTAGCCCTGACTTGTCACCCTTTTCGCTGGTGAGCCGGGCAGTCAGAATTGCTTTTAAAATTGTTGCTTGCTTGGAGGGATTGTAGATCACAGTACAAACTGCTAGACGCCGATCGAGTCATTTGCCCGCTGCATGTTCAGTGGGGGTAAGAGCTGGCGTGTGTCTTGGCTTGCGTTCCTATCGCTTTCTCCTCCTTGCATCGGGTGAACCAGCCACTGCCATCTATGTCACAGGCAGGTAACGCATCGGATATCGTGCGGAGCCCTAGCCCTCAATGTTTGACTAGCTGCTTGGCTGCAATCGTCTGGCTGCTGCAGATGATCCACAGTGGCGAGTCCAAGGGCGAGTTTGTGACGCAGACTTTGGTCGCCATACCACTGGCCTACATTTGCAGCTGCGCCTACTTCTCGCTGTTCAAGTTGGGGAACTTTGGCTTCTATCATATGGTGAGCAACAGCACCTACCCTGGAGTTCAAGCTACAGCCTGTCGTGGTGCCTGGGTACTATCGCAATTGCTTTAGTGTCCATGGGCTTGCACCCATGATGTGCTTCATTGTGCAAATAAGCGCTCTCTCTGATCATTGTAGTTCAACACTGGAGTGCTGGCGGACAAATGGCTTGCCCGGCTTAGTGTGCAGAGCAGTGTGGCACTTGCTCTGTAGGTGACACGAGCAACCTGGGCTTACTCCCTATTGCTCAGCGGCTCGCTGCTGTGCCGTTTTGCTGCTCCCCTCTGCTTCAACTTCCTTCATGTGATCCGCATGAATGAGTACCTAGATGATGGGGAGGTGAGTCCTGCCAGCACCGCACCTGGTCCAAGCGCTCCTCACGTCAGGGCCAAAGCTTCTCATCTTACAGCCGGCACAGCAACCCAGCCATTGCACCCTGCATGAGTAGGGCATGGATAGCTGGTAATTGGAGAGGTGCTGACAACAGCTCTCAGCCCCGACGTTCCTGCCCCTCGCAGCAAATGGTGTTCATCCAGAAGATGAAGGGCATGAATGACGTGCCGGTGCTGGGCCAGGATTTCAACACCTGGTTCCCGCTCACCATCACTATCTACTGCGGTATGCTATTCTTCAATCTGTGGGAGAAGTGCGCATCGCGGCTCTTCATTTCCTCACGCTTCCGATTTGATACGGTGAGGAGAGAGGAGTGGCTAGGCGGCAGTAGCCGGGTCTATGCCGCCTCATAGCTGTGAGCTGCTGATGGCAGCTTGTGGCCTTTATGTGGCCTTTGGGCACCGTGGAGGATGGTTTTTGAGCGGCCACTGCAGAGCAGTCTGGTGCTTTGGACTCTGGCTTGTCAGGAAATAATCACTGGTCGAGTTGTATCCTAGTGATGTTATATCTCCCTGGAGAGGTGGCAGGTAGTGCGAACAGAGAGTAAGAGGCGAACTGTACTGACTGGCTGGATGCAGCGCCGTAATGAGCCTTGCCTAGATTAACTTTATCCCCAGGTTCCTTCAAAAGGTGCCCTAAGTTTGGGTGAAGAAAAGATGGTGCACTGAAATCTTTCCTCCTGTGGTCGTGAAGGGAGGTGGTGCCAGGACTTGTTGTCCAGAATCAGCTACGTTGCCAGTATGATGAGTGGAGCTGGTGAGGAAGGTGCTGTTGATGTGTTTGGCATTGGCGAGTGCGCTTGCCTTTACTACCAAGTGTGGTCCCATGCAGGAACGTGCGGACGACGAGCACACGGGCCGTGGCATGCGGTTGGTGCAGCTGGAGCAGGACGCCATGTGCAAGGGCTACCCCCTGGGCGATGGCATCGGCCTGTTTGGGGTGGGCAGCTCAGCCCTGGCTCCAGCGTCAGGGAGTGGCAGCAGGGGCAGTGGTGCAGGGGCCACGATGGAGCTGAATCGCAGCGTGCATGGCAGCAAGGGCAACCAGGGGGGCCCAGTGGTGGGTGCTGGCGGGTGAGTGTGGGTCTTGGGCCAGCTCGGTGGCATACATGCAGTCTGCCCCAACGCACTCGGTTCCCGCGGGGAGATTTCGCGTTTGCCTAGGCGCACTTCCAGGGACTTCCATTCGTGCAATTTGGGCGCGAACCCTGCGGATGTCTCACTGCTTACAGATTCTCTTACCTAAAGATAAGATGCATGTGGACAGCAAGGGTAAGACAGCATTGAGCTATTTCCGCCTTGCCTTGTCTCAAATAACGCCTTACGCTGCATTGCGGTGCAGCAATGCCTCCAGCTCATCGCGAAATGGCAGCCCTCCTCGTCCAGCCTTTGGCGCCTGGGGCCCAGCAGGTCACGGTGCAGGGGTGCGTGTGGGTGGCAACAGCAGCAGCAACTTGGCATCCGAGCTGATTAAGAACAAATACGGCGGCAGCTCAGACTCCCTGCATGCCGGCAGGGAGGGCAGCACGAGCGTGGCAGCCACACCAGGACCAGACAGCCGGCATGGCAGCCCCGCACGGCAGCCGCCGCCTGTTTCGCAGGTGGACGACCTGTTTGCCGCGGTGGAGGGGCGGCGTGTGAGGGGGCGGCAGGGGGACGTGCAGCGTCTGGTGGATAGCTCAGCCGAAAACTCCTCGGGAGGCTTCAGGGCGGGACTGAACAAGTGGAGGGGAGCTTGGAGGGATCAGTGAGCCCTCATACTTTTCGAAAGGAGGCATTTCTATTTGTCTTCTCCGGGCTTGTGGTTCCTTGCTGTGTATTGTCTGTAGACGCCGTGAAAAGACGCTCCTACTGTACCGAAAGGTATTGATGTGACATAGCACTTGCGCTCAGGTGGGGTGGCTGTTTGTCAGATGTAAGGTAAGCAGTGGACAATGTAGGCTACATAAGAAATGTGCTACACTCACCACAACATTCTAAAAAACTTTGGCAAGACCTAGCAAAGATACTTTCTAACAAGGAGGAAAGCTCTCTGGCAGGCACCGCTTTGTTCCTTTTCCCTCCGTCGGTCAGGAGTCTACGCAAAGCTACATGAAGCTCTTGTATCACCGCGATGCCCAAGCAGAGCTGAGCTGACCCCTAGCACCTCACAGGCCTCCCTTGCCCCCTGTATGGGCCGCCCTGCGGCGCATCAGGCCAAGACCTTCTTGTACGGCAGCCGAGGTAGGCCGCTCGCTGCCAGCAAAGGCCGTGTCATTCGCCGACAGGGCCGGGCCGGCGCTGGCGCCCTTGCCCCTTTCCCAGCCCCTGCCACCTCTAGCGAGGGCGGGTGCCGGCTCCACTTCCTGCCAGTCTTCTGCCTCCTCTCCCAGCCCCTCAGGGGGCCAGTGGGCATGCGACGAGGAGGGGCCTTCCACTGCCTCGCCACCGCCGCCCCTCCCAACTGCATAAGGAAAAAGCATCAGGAGGTTGGCTGTGCGCAGCTGCGGACCACTGGTTTGTGTTCACATGAGGTATGCGGCTAGTAGGCTTGACACAGCAGGAGAAAGGCAGCAAGCTCCTAGATCTGCCTGTCTCTTACTTTCACTCCTGCACCACATGCTGCCAGCGTCATTAGCACACCCACCTCCCCCCGCCATGTGGCTAGGAGCGCACCTGAGTCCACTTCAGAGAGCTCATTCAGGCTGCTGGTGATCTCCTCCCCATCAACCCCGCTGAGTACGCTGCTCCCAGCCTCACTGCCCTCCCCCGCCTCGCCAGCTGCCTTTTCAGCTGCGCCCTCGCTCCGGTATGCTCCCCAGAGCGTGTACAGCCACAGCGCGAAGCACACGGCTGCAGCTGTTGATCCTCCAAGGAGGCAGGCCAGCGCGGAGCCACCAAGCAGCAGCATGAGCAGCGTGCCAGGGCGCAGGGTGTAAAGGATGCTGCGCAGCAGCCCCATGCGCAGGCGGACCGACACCTGGGCGCTGAGAAGCTCTGGAGCCCAGCCGGGGTCCCGAGTCTGCAGCCAACAAAGGAAGCCTTGGAGCGGTAGGGAAGGCAGGGTACAGACACAATAGGGAAGCACTGACTACGGCCCAGAACATCATCCAGGGTCAGCCAAGACAGCCAAGCCGACTTGGCTTTTTGCATTTTGTCACGTCGTCATCTCCGCTGCATACGGCGTCCCTGCCGCCTCAACGCACCCCATACTCCCACATACTCACTGTACCTCCCTCCCGCCCTCTTCATATGCCTACTAACGCCCCTCCTGTGCCATCACCTCCCCTTTACGCGGCGCTCAACCTCTCCCTCCTAGCAGTCTCCCCTTTCTGCAGCCTCTACCTAGGACCGGCCCCTCCTGCACCAGCATCCCTGCACCAACGCGCCTCCGTCGGAGCCTCGCCTCACTCGTGGCAACCCCTGTCCCTGTCGTAGGTACACAACTTGACCCTACCCTACAGCTCTTGCAGCCTGCCGTGTCAGCCCAGCTCTGCCTTATCAGCTGCATGCCACTCTGTCACAGGGGCCGGTCTCGTCAATAGTGGTTTTAGCTGCTCGAGGTTCGTGTTTTGGTCTCTTTGCTCTCGCTGCTTTCCCCATTTCCTCTCTTCTGCCAGGGCGTTTGCCCCAAGGTACGCTTCTCCCTTCCGTTCCTCTCCCGCTCGCCTGCAGCTTTGATATTCATTTCCTGCTGCCTGCCAGCCTGTCTGCCTGCTCTGCTCGCCTGCTGCGCTTCCTGCTGCTCCCTGCTGGCTTTCTTTCAGGCCTAACACTGTTCTCTACTGCCCCTGCTTCAGTTGAACTGCATCTCCTCTTCCAGTGGCCTTAGCTTATCTTGGGGAGAGAATTACTGGCTCAGACATCAGGCAAGACTCAGGCTCATTCTGCATTCAACCCTGTCCGCCCAGTATCCCAGTACCTCCTCCCTGCTCGCCTTTCCTGCCACCCTCAATAAAGACAGCCCTGTCGGTACGCTTCATCTACTTTCCAATCACACCACCTGCCTTGTTGACGACAACAGTCAACTGGCAACTGATGCACTTCCCAAGCAGCCAGCCAGCAGCCTGTGCCAGGCCTCCCAACACCCCTCCTTCGCTCCCCAGGAGCGCAGGGTACCCTTCCAATGGCACGGTATCCCACAGCAGCCATATGCTGCATCAAGGCCCCTGCCCATGGCCGCAAATTCTTACCTTGATGGCCACTTGGAAGACTGTGAAGGGAGCCTTATCCACTTCTCTGAAGTTCTTGAAAAGCTCCACCCGCACTTCCTTGGAGCCATCGGCCAGCCCCACCCACCGCAGGGGGGCGGTGAGTACAGTCCTGTAAAGAAGCAAATAACAAGGTCGCCAATTGCTCCATACAGTACACTGCAGTGCATAACCTAGGATGCAAAGGAAGTCCAACCATAACTTCCGCACTCTCCAGGAACCCTGCTGCTCATAACACGGAGAGCATCCCAGGCCCCCACAAACACACCACACACTTCTCACCCGTCTCCCCACCCACCAGAGTGTGTTCCCACCCTGCCGCAGCAGCAGTGGGCGGCTGGCCCGTGCCAGCGTCTTGCCATCAAGCGTGACCAGCTCAGCCACCACCTGAGCCATGCCCCCGCCATTGCAGCTGCCGCGAGCGGACGGGGCAGAGGTGGGGGGCGGCAGCTGCAGGTCCAGCCACACATCCACACGCTGCCCTGGTGCCAGGAACCTGCAGCAGCCGATATGCGGGCGGGCACAGCGTGCCGTGGGTGGAGGCTACACAAGGCACACAGGATGGCATGCAGGGACACTTGCAACCAGCATCAACACATAAGTCGGGAGTGGTGTCAGGCAGCATGGCACCAGCACACCAAGCAGTTCTGCATGCAGAAGCTCAAAACTGCCTCAGCCGCCATGCACCAGTTGTGCACCCCGCTTCCCCCGCACCTTGTGCCTGGTGGCAGGCCTGTCGGCACCCCATCAGACAGCTCCCCTGGTGGCAGGAACGCTGCCTGGGCAATGATATCGCTCGCTGAGTAGTCCAGGTAGAGGGTCCGCGTATGCAGGACCTGGGGAGGCGTGAGGGCCCTGCTTAGGAGCAGGTACCCCAGCAGCCCCAGCCCGGCAGCCGCGACTGCTGAGCCGGCAGCTGACATGCTGAACAGGAACAGCCCTCTGCAGAAGCGCAAGGCCTGGCCCAGCAGCGCAGGGACTGCCAGCTTGCCTGCCATCGGCCCTGCTGGCCATGGCGAAGCTGCCGAGGAGGGCTGGCCTTCAGACCAATACTCCTGCAGGAGGGAGCGGGGTAACACCAGTTGAAACTGATGAACAATACCTACAAAGCATTTGTTCTGATTACGCCGGCGACGCACTCACCCTGTAGGTAGAGCGCAGGTCTTCAGACTCGATCCCACCCAGCGTAGGGGCCGACGGTATCTTTGACTGCCCTCCGGGACTCCTCCAACTCATGGCGGCTCAGGTGCAGTGATTCAGACGCAGGCCACCGCCCAGCAGACACCTCCGTCACCGGGACCTGATCAGTCACGCCAGAAACGTCGTGCTTTGATTATAATCGCTAATCGATTGCACACAATTGCCGCACAGTGTGGACAGGCTGTCCTGCACAGATCCCACGGAAGGCGCCTCACTACTAAAGTATTCGTAAGTCCCACATCCACAGACCCTTCTTCACTTGCCTCTGCAACTTGGATCACTGATCACTTTCATTGAGGGTTCAATAGGGATCGACGCAGGACTTGGTAACAGTGCCCACGTCTCTGCCGGTTTGCTGAGTAGCGGGTTTGGGATACTGAGCAGAGGCGCCGGTCAAGGCGCCGGGCCCGGGTCAGGTATAAGCCTGGGGGTGACGTATGCACCATGGTCTTCTTCTTGAGGCTTCGCACAAGGTGATGAAGGAGGTCTGGTGGTGAAAAGTGGCACTTCCTTTTGAGCTTGTCCATACCTCACCAGCACCTGCCGACCCAACGGGCCACCCTCCAAGCCTTTCTTTTCCCACCAACAGTTTTGGCTGCTGCCCCGTGGTCCTCCCACACGTCTCCTGCATACTCCGTCCCCCCTCCACGGCCCTCACCGCCTGGAGGGTGGTTGAAGTGGACAGGGCGCCCCACTCAAACCGAGAAGGAGAACCAAGCTGGGACAGTTGAGTGGCTTGATCGATCCTTACTTGATCCGTGCTCCATACTGGGTAGAACGGGCCTACTACAGTTAGTCATGGTGGCAAGTCGTGCGAACAGGGAGCTGGAGGCAAACTGTACTTGATTACGTGTGACAGGTAGTGCGGACAGAGAGTGAGGCGAACTGTACGGACAGGCCTGGCTGCAGAATGCGCCTGAGTCTTGCCTGAGTTCTGAAGCAGTAGTTCTCTTCCCTGAACTATACTTATTGAGGGTGGCAGGTAATGCGATCCGACAGGAGATACGGGAAGACCTGGCTGACAGGGTATTGCTTGGGCTGGATGCTGTTATTAGTAAGGGTGGCAGGTAGTCTGAACACAGTGGAGATAGGGTAAAGCTGTACGGAGGGCTGCGCTGGGCTGGAGTTATGCTCTGGGTCTTGCCTGAGTTTTGAAACAGCAGGTCAATCACTAACGGGCAATTTCCAAGCTCTTAGGCTGTCCAGTAAGAAATAAAACTGCAGCTCCACTTTGCCCACTTCCACTGTGAGGACTTAACAACCGTCGTTGCATTCAGATGTCTAGGGATAGCCAACTACAAGCAGAGCATGGGTTCCACTGCGTGTGCTAGTGAATTCCACCCAATGCGTGTGCAACCCAGAAGTGACAAAGCACACTTGGTGGACATGCATTCCCCTGCTCTCCCTCCCCAGCCAAGGGGTGTCGTAATAAGACACGCCAGGCTAGCATGGCTGCCCCTGAATCAGGGCTACCACACAGTAAACAACAAAACTGTAACAGAGCAGGAAATAATAACCTTCAAAAGTCGGGACGAGACAACAGATGAGGCACCACACCAGCGCTAACACAGTCAACACACCCATGTCATTATCACACCCGCTGGTCAGCCGGCTCCAGCGCGCCTGATGCCCAGCATGCTGACGCTAATCAGCGGCAGCAGGCGTGGCGCTCCTAACACAGCTTTACTTCAGCATATCGTAAATATACAGACCAATGGCCAGCAAGACACAGATGAGGATGATGTCAATGAAGAAGTTCCGTGTCGACCGCACCTGCAGGCCAGCAGGCACTCAGGAAAAAACTTGCATCTTCCACCACCCTCGCAGGTTTTGCTGCTTGCTTTAGACCGCCGACTGGGCCCCCATGCCCAAGCAGCATGGCACATCCATTAAAGGCTGTTCGTCCAGACCAGGAAATAGTGAGCTTGCAACGCACTGCGAACCCGCACCTTGGTCACCATGCCCTTGAGCTTCATATTATTGGTGGTCAGGTCTTTAGTAACACTGTCCATCTTTTCATCAATGGCATCAATCAGCACGTCATGCTGCTTCAGCGTCTCCCCCATGACCTCTCCGATATCTGCACGGGTGTTTGGGTTTCTAATTCTCTACCAACACAACGCCAGGTGGGCGGTCATGCTTTAGAGTCACCCACAATCAACCAGCTCATTGCCACCCACAGCAAGCCAGGCTGTAAAGAATGCACAGCAGCGACCTTTCAGAAGAGTTAGCCGGTCTCATGCACAACAAAGACCTTCTGTCTGCCCTATGTGAAAGTCCTTACCTTTGAGCGTGCCGAGTCCCTTCTCAATGTTCTCTAGCTGCTTATCTTGCCGCTGCTTGGCCATCTCAAACTCCTGCTGAAATGCTCGCGTGTCATCTGTATGAGTGTAGTAGTCTGCATGCTGCATTCGGCCGTCCATAGCGGACCCATTCACTGTGATTTCACCCCGCTTCCCTGACCCGCTGGCCCCATTGGCATATGCCTGCAATCAGCCACAATCACACCACTGTCACCTGTGACATAATGCCTGGACAGCACGACAGGTTGCTTAAGCCAAGGTTTAATAGTGTTGCTATTGCACGCCGCCATACAGAGAGGCTAAAGCAAATAAGTTCACGCCGAATGTCTGGCTCCAGAGCTGCTGGCGATGCCTGGCTGGGGGGTAATAGCAAGGCAGCACAGCCTCCACACCCACACTGTCCTCTCACCCGCTGCGGCTTGCGGTTGATGTGCACACCATCTGGGACATCATCGATAGCTGCCCGCAGCTCGTCCAGCTACAAACAGCCGATACACAACCCGGGTAAGCATATGTAGGGTGACAGGAGGTGGCACGCCATACTGACACAGAGAAACCGTTAATGCAGTCGTACTTTACAGATTTCAACACAAGCCCATCCCCAAGTATACGCCTCATACCACACCTTTTGCAGCCGCTCCTGTATTCGCTCAGTACTGAGCCCCTTCCCCTTCTTCACAAGCTTCTCCAGCTTGGGCACCGCGTCCTCAAGCAAGAAGGCCTTTGACTTGCGCAGCTCCGCATTCATGGCAGCCTTGAGCGCCCGATTTTTCTCCTGAGCAATCTCCTCAGCTTTCTGCGGTGCACACGAGTAGCTCTGCTGTTGCCGGTGTCGCACGAAGACGGTGTGCCGCATGCAAACTCACTCCATAGGCCAGTTCAACGCTCTGCACCGTGCCGACGAGGTGGTGGGCAAGGACTCGCGCCAGTATGGAGCCTAACGCTGCGGCCCAGACCTCTCACCAGGTTGAGATCCTGCACCCTGTCCATCACGTTCATATACTCGTCCATGAACGGGTCGTCCGTCTTCTCTCGCTGCTGCTGCGGGTCGCCAATCCATCTCTCATATCTGCGCATAAAGGAGTGTAGAGGTGTGCCGTTGGGCGCTGGCCAGCTAAGCGCAGCCGAGCCCCCCAGGCTACAAACGCTTCGCTCACTTTTTAAGGATGGCGTCGCTCCGTGTGATAAGCTCTGTGCAGCTCATGCCGGGCTACAAGGAATGGGCGGGCGCCCAACTCGCTGGTGAGGCCCGCCTAACAGCTCAGAACCCAGGGTATAGAGGAGCGGCAACAGGAGGCTCCAACACAAGCCAGGAGGCCAGCCCAACAAGATCGACGCCTTCTCAGTTGACCGGCCAAACAGCTGCAACTACAATGAACTCTCACCACTGCTACATTCCAATACCACATGGACCGAGGGGAGTTGAAGAGGAAATGACACCCTGGCCTATTTGCCGCCAAGGCGCGAAACTGTTCTCCGTTCTTAGCATGGTTCTTAAGCCATCCATGCTGCACCGGGCATGTCTAAGAGTCGATACCAGTGATGTACCTCCTTACTATCAAACCTGTGGCAGCCAGATACAGCATAAGTTTTCCTGCCAGCAGACACACAGCACTGAGGCCCTGCTGCAGTGGGCGGGCTCTGGCCACCAGCAGCCCACAGTATGGTAGCTTTGAAACCGAAAGGGAGTCCTGGGCAGCTTCTGTCAGGTGCGCTCCCAGTTAACATGTTGGTGAGTCTGTGAAGAGCAGCAAAGCCCACACCGCCCGACTTGCCTTTGTACTTGTTGACTACACCCAAACTACAGGGAGCTGACAGGGAGAAAGAAGCACCGCATCTGGGAGCCCCAGCTACTGGACCCTCCTGCTGCACTGGGTGACGTGTCGGTAGTGCTGCTCAGCCCCAAACGACCAAGCAGTGTTGGAGCTGTCGCCCGAGCAGCAAGCTCCTTTGAGTGTGAAGACCTGAGAATAGTTAGTCCTCGTTGCGACCACCTGGCACGGGCTGCAAGGAACGGCTCAAAGGTGTGGTGGCAGGCGGAGCATGCAGCAAACACTGCCAGCGTGCTTGACGCGCTGGTCGCTTATGTTGGAACGGTCACGCATCATCTTGAGGGCATGCGTATTATGTGCAGGGGGCCCAGTACCTTCTTTGGCGTGCCCAACTGTTTGCGGAGCTGGGACAAGCAACCGCAGGGGCAGCTGTCACTGTGGCATTCACAAGATGGATCCAAGGTATGGTCGCTTGCTTCCCATGTGCCATGCTGCCGTTGGTTATAAGTGCGCCTTTCAGTTTCCGTAAACTGTAGCGGTATTGTGGGATCACACTGCACTTGGGGTTCTGCAGGCAGAGATCGAGCTTTCCGAAGTCCCGCTGAGCTGTTTGCGGCCCCGGAGCTGCAGCACCTTGTCCAGGCTACCTTTAGCGATGCTGACAGCCAGGCAGGACCGGGAGGTCATACGTGTGCAGCTTGCCAGCGAAGCATTATGCTGATTTTTGGACGGGAGGAGAGCGGGCTAACAGAAGCGGAGCTTGGTGCCTGTGACTACGTCTGCTCCATCCCCATTGGCCGCCTGCAAGAATCGCTGAGCCTCTCCCACGCCGTCAGTGTGGTGCTGTCACAGCTTTACCAACTCCGGCTCAAACGTAGTGGCCTTGTGCCAGCGAGTGTGGAAGAGCTGGCAGCAGGGTATCCACTGAATGAAAGCAATGATGATTGACCAGGATCTGCAAGGGTTGCAGTCGGTCACAAACGGAAAAGAGGCACAAGCAATTGCCCCATGCACGAAGGGGCGAAGATTCCGAAGGGCGCCAGGCGATGCTCGAGATAACCTTAAGCTCATCAGTCACTGAACACCTGAGAAATTCAGTTCAAGGGAGCTTATGATACTCAGATAGGATCTATAGTCAATAAGTTGCATACAGCCCTGTCAGTCCAGTATACCCAGGCCTCATGTCTGATCCACATCGCCTGCCACGTTGACCAAATAGGGTCGAGACCTTCTGGCTCAGAACTCAGGCAAGACCCAGAAGCACATTTGCATCCAGTCCAGCCCTCGGTACAGCTACACCCTAACTCTGCACTAGCTGCCACCCTTACTGAATAAATTGGCTGCTCTTTCTGCTGCCAGTCATTACGAACACTGTACATACAGTTCGGAGCCCTTCGTGTGTTCACCCCAGGATATCGTCATCGGTAAGTGCAAAGCTAACCTCTGGCAGCTCGTAGTCGTCTAGGCCAAAAGCCAAGAGATCCCCTGCAGGGGCGGCAAGTTATCAATTGAGATGGCCTAAGGGGTAACTGGCAAGTATCATGCACAGCCATGGCAGGGTGCCTCCATGGCAATTTCCTTCCAATTGGCCTCACACTTGGCAGAAGCGCAACCTTCCACCTGTATCAGCCTCCTTCCCCTGTACCATCCTGTGCAGCTGCCCTGCTTTCTCATGCACCCACCAGAGGATGGTGCAGGCATGCGTGGTGAGGGAGGCAGGGCTGGTTGCTCCTCACGCTGGAGCGATAGGTTCCCCAATGTGGTTGCTGGCGCCTGCATGCACAGTACACTTGCAAGAAGGAAATGTGGTGCCAGGGCGCTTTCAGAGGTCCCTGTAATAAGGGAAGTACAAAAGAGAATCTGTGGCTGATCAGACTGCCCTCAGAGCTGCGCTTGCTAGCTTACCCAGAGCGGGAAGTAGGTGGGCAAGCTGCGCTTGCCAAGGGCAGCCCAGGCAAGGAGTCGCTGACTGATCTCAGCATCCTCGCGCTCTAGCCTCTCCACCTCCTGCTGCTGCCATGTTTTGCCGGCTAACCGTTCCACACCACCCTCTGCCAGGGCATCCACTCTGCTGGCCGGCCTAGCAGTGGTGGCAGGGCGAAGCCCGGCTGGCTTCTCTGCTCCGCCTGTGCGTGGCTGCAGCACCTTGACTTTTGTGGTGTTGGTTATGTCTCCTAGCGCCCTGCGTGGCCCTGCTGCGGCTGGAGTCTTCGAGGGACCCCCGTTGCCCACGTCCTTGCCCCCAGCAAGGTTTGTGATGTTGCCAAGTGCCTTGCGCTGCCCTGGCAGGCTCAGCGTTCCCTCTCCTCCGAAGGCCGCCTTGCCGACTGCTGCACCGCGGTGCATGTGCGCTAGGCTATTCTCATCCTGCTGGAAGCTAGAGGGGCGCAGCCCCTGCATCTTCGGTAACCGCCCACCAACGGTTTCCTTTCAAGCCCGGATGCTTGTGTAGAGTGAGGGCTGTGCTGAAGACGGTACGATTAGCAGGGTCAGGTGGCAACAGGTGATCTGACATTGCGAAAAAAAAACGACTAACCCTGACTCCCCATTACTACAAAGTCATTCCGCCAGTGTGAGCTATATAAGTATGATCAAACTCGCCAACCAACTGTTTTCATTCACTATGCAAATTCTTGCTTTCGGGGGAAAGGCTGTGTCATTGGCTAGATAGCCCGGGGCGGCAATTGCCTGCGACATTGGCACTTCGAGGGCCATGCCAGAGCCTACAAGCTGACCATGGCCCTGCAGCAGCGTTGGCAGCCCGTAAGGGCGGGTTGGAATCCAACGCAGTGTCGTCCAGCCTGGCTGTTCTCTGCCAAGCTGAGCGTCAGCCAGCCGCTTTGTAGTGGGCACAGTGCAGGCGGCAGGACCAGCACCAGAGGAAGGCTTGAAGTTCAGAGCAAGGCACCCAGCGGCTCTGAGAACCAAGTTGGGCGGCCACCCCTACTCTTTGCAGCAGCTAGCCCTGACCTGGGGGTTGCAGCTGCGGCGGTCAGCGGTCTCGCGCTTTTGACAGGGTGGCTTCACCGCGACCCTCGCAGCATGCCTGTCCCCTTGCAGAACGTGCTTTCTACAACCATCACAAATAGCTGGCATGCAGAAGCAGTGCAGAAAGCAAACTCCAGACAGGCAACAAGGGTTCGTCAGCCATTTGCTTCAACCACCATCGCCAGCAGTGTGTCGTCGGCAGCGGCAACCACCTACTTCCAAAGACAGAGGGCCAATGAGGTGCTCGCCCTCAAGCTGACGCTGCTAGTGCAGCAAGTCCTTGCGGCGCATGTGGCTATCAAGGTAATGGCCAAGCTGCTCTGCAGGAATATGCGGCATGAGAAATCGATTACCACACGCCTCCATGGGCATGGTGTGCATCCAAGTGCTACACAGTGTCCAACAGTGCCATTGTGCCGGTTATATGCAGATTCTAGCGGTGTTCACAGCCGCTGCCCCGATTGTGTATGCCGGGGGTCTGCTATACTCTGTTATTACTGACTCCCCAATCCAGCTGGGGCTGCTGAAGGTGCGCTGCTCAGTATATATTTGGCTTAATGCGTTTCATTTACTTGGCGACTCAGGCTTATAAGACCATACAAGCAGGTTTGAGTCAAAAAAGACAACCCATGTTTCAGACCTCTGGACCAACGAGCATTGGACACAGGGATGGCGGTTCAGCCTTACATATCTGCATTCCAGCGTGCAGGTCTATAGTGTGATCATCCGGGTCCCAGGTGCGGTCTCAGCAGCTATGCCCTACCCATTGTCAGTTTCGCTCCCACCGCTTCAAGCCCGCTGGCAGAGTGCATTTGAGTATGAGAGTTTGCAAAGCAGCAGGGCTTGGTCTGCGATGTTCCCAAGCGTTAGGGCCACTGGAAGGACAGGCAAGGTTAGAAGTGAAGCAGGGGCAGCAGTGAAGCTTGGGAACTTCCCAAAGGTGGTATGCTGATGCAGGTGCCAAAGTAACGGAGGAGAAAAGCCTGGCTGCTGGGGTGTTGATGAATGCGTTTTTCCTGGCCGGCGTTTTCTCATTTGCGGTGAGCGCTGCTGCCAATATGGGGGTACCATTACGTGCAAGCAGGATATAAGATGTACCTGCTCCAAGTTGCAGCCATTCATATGCAAGGCATGGTTTTATCGGAGCCCTCCCGCTGTGGTAGGTGTGGGAAGGGCTTCTTCACCCTTACCACCCTTGGGGTTGCCTGAGCGTGCAGCAGCAACCAGCCAGCTGTCCTAGGGTGCTACTTCACCCAGTGCGCCCCAGTGCCCGCAGGTATTGATTGGTATCGTGAGCGAGGAGATCAAGCTGCAGCTGAAGGGCGTGAGGATTGGCAACTACCCGGTGGTCACCGCGGACCATACGCTGGTGCTCAACTGGAACAGGCAGAGCACCTCGCTGCTGCGCAAGATGGTGCAGGACAGCCACGGTTGCAGCAAGTCACTGGGCAGGTCCGTTGGCAACCAGGCATCCGATGGCATGAAGCAGTGACCATGGGTTTGTTGAATCGCAGGTTCAATCTTTGGTAGTGGGGCTGAGCCTCACAGTGCTACAAGTTAAGCATGCCGTTCCCAAATCTGCCTTGCCGCTTTTGAGGCATGTGACAGGGCTTACGCAGTAACTAAGCCACCCTTGGCGCAGTGCACAGGTATTATTTGCGCAGGCTGACAGCAGCAGGGAAGAAGCTTGTGTCGTTCTTGACATGCATTCCCTGTCTGTAATGCCCCATGTCCCTCCCCGGCTGCCTGGTGCCAGGGAGCTGGTCATCCTGGCGGAGGAGAGCAAGGATAAGATGGACAGTGCCATCTTGCCGCTGTTGGACGGTAGCAGGCTGAGGGTTGTGACCCGGGAGGGAGCCCCACACAGCCTGTCAGACCTGGACGCAGTGTCAGCGGCGCGCGCCAAGACGGTGATCCTGCTTCACCCAGATAATGCCAAGGTAGTGGGAGGGGTCCTCACAGTGCACAGGCTGCATGCTGCTCTTTTGATCCCCAGGAGACCTCTTGCTGTGGGCGGGGCTGTGCTAGTGTTGCAACCACACGTGTGATGCGGCTCAGGTCGTTGCGCTGGTGCGGGGGCGCTGTCTGGGCTAATCTGCCCTCAACGGGGTTTGAACCCTGTGCTAGATATAAGGTGCATGCTGCTGAGATTTGATTTTGTCATACCATTATTGTGTCACTGATGCCTGTGCCTGTACCTGCTCCTGCAGGATGCTGATGCACGCAAGACGGCCACCATCCTGGGCCTGGAGGCGGCTCGCAGCCACCCTTCCATGAGCATCGGCGCGCAGAGGGTCATTGTTCAGAACCCAGAGTGCCTCGCCGAGGGGCGCCAGGCAGCAGGTGGGCTTGTATGCAAGCAACCACCCGCCACACTGCAATCTGGATGCAAGCAGGAGGTTACCTGCCAACTAATAGAGCCTTTGGCAGTGGGTGGCTACAGTTGGCCCTTGAAAACCTACACGACTGGCTGAATGACAGATGTGTGGGAAGGTGGTTGGCTGCCTTGCTGCAGTTGCTGGTGTCCCCGCAGGCCAGAGCAAGTCTCTGATGGACCTGGCGCACCAGACAGTGAAAGGGCGGGAGATGAGGCTGGTGGAAGTGAATGGCAACCGCAACATTGCCAGGCTTATCGCACAGTCTGCTGTTCAGGTCCGCGCTCTTCTGCATGTGACTGCTTGATAGTGACTTGTACCACTTTGGGCCTCCACACTCTATCCTGCCCTCCAGTCTACTTTCCAGGGCAGCAGCTTCACTCATGTGTGCTCCAAGCTTAAAGCCATATCGCTGCCTGCCACAATGCCTCCCTCCCGGCATGCATGAGCCTTGGCGTCCAGCTGTGGGGCTGCTGGGCCACTCGTTGAAGCCGGTCTGTAGCTCTGCTACCCTAATATGCCCTTTTTGCAGCCCGGGGTTGCCTCAGTCTACAGCAACATAGCGCAGTCGACACCTGGCGCCCCAGACTTCTACCTGCGAGACTGCGGCGAGGAGCTGCATGGCAAGACATACCAGGAGGCTCGCCGCAGCTACACAGAGGCAGTTGTCTGTGGCTTGGTTCGGCATTCAGACCGGGCGACCCAGCTCAACCCGTCTGACAACACCAAACTGCATGCCGCAGATCGCCTCATTGTTCTGGCACACAAGGGTAGGCCGGTGGGAGGGGATGCAGCTCTGCATGATGTAAGCGGCCTCATAGCTATGCTGAGGGCTTTGGTTATTGAGGGTGGCAGATAAAACAATCGAGAGGAGGTACGGGTATCCTGGGCTGACAGGGGTCTATGCAGTTATGCTCTGTGTCTTGCCGGAGTTTGATGCTGAAGGATGGAATATGAACTGAGGAGATTTATGGTCAACCTGGACTGGCAAGACTGAAAGCAGTTATGCTCTTGGGCTAGCCTGGGATATATGTTCAGTAGGTCTCTTCAGCTGTTATCGAGCAGCCCACAGCTGGTGCAAGAACAGCGCGTCATCATTCTAACGGTTCTCGTCAGGCATGATTGCCTCGTGGCTGTTGCTTTTCTGCAAGGTAGTGGCGACAGGCTGGAGTCGGCACCACCCAGGCTGTCTGTTAACCCGACTCCTATCCCTGCTGGTCGTGTGTAGGCGATGCGCCCAGTCAGCTGGGAGGTCCCCAGGCCGCCCCTGCTGCACCCAACATGGAGGAGCTGCGGCAGCGGCTGCAGGCAGCTGTGCCACCCGAGCCGCGCCCCAAAACCGTGGTGGTGCTTGGCTGGGGTGGCGGGGTGGCAGACATAGCGGTAGGCTTGCATGAGGACCTTCCATCTCATTTCTGAGTGCTTGGAGGGCACACAATGCGGGTTGAACAAGACGGGCCAGGACCGGCGAGGCGTGCGTGGGGCCTACCGCTATGCATACAAAACCAGGCCCCTGCATGCTGCCTTTGCAGCCTCAAAGCTCTGCTGCCAGGGCAAACGCAGGCTGTCTTACACACTGCACTTTGGCTTGCGTTTTGTTGCTATTCATTTTTCATTTGTAAGCTTTACCCGTTTGCAGCTGAGCCGCAGTTCACACCCAAGGCAGAGGCTGATGGCACCTCGCGTGCTGCCCCGCTTCATGCAGTCCGCTATCAGCGAGTTTGCAACCGCCGGCAGCGAGGTCATATTTGTCAGCCAGCACCCTCCGGCGGACCTGCCGGAGAGCACACCCAAGTGCAGCTTCCGGTACCTGCAAGGGTCGCCTTTCGACCACGATGCCTGCAGACGGGCGGGGGTGGCTGACTGCCATGCCATCATCATGGGTGAGGAGCCTAGCCCTGTCTTGCCAGCCCTGTAGCGTGCTTCTGGGGCAGGCCGGAAGCTGGAGACACAGGAAAGCATTGGACGGATGGCATTGCAAAGGTGGTGGTCGGCAATCTGTCATGTTTGGGGGGCCGCCAGCAGCCTTGCATGTTGCCAAAGCCTAAGCCTCCGCCGGTAGGCCTTGCACGGCGTGCTTGCTTGCTGCGCTTGACTGTAGTTACCACTGGTTGCTGCCACACTGCGTCACTATGACCTTGCTGGAGGCTGCTCGCCTATCCCCCCGCCACTACCTCCGCACACTGCCGGCACTGACCGGTGCATGCTGTGCTGAGCGGTGACCTACCTGGCTGCTACTGTTGCCCCCTCCAGGCACGCTGGAATGTGAAGAGGGCAAGGCGGCAGATGCGCGCACGCTGGCCTCACTGCTGGTGGTGCAGGACCTAGTCAGCGACCGACCCCTGCCGGCCAGTACACCCCATGTGGTGGCGGCCATACACAGGCAAGGCAGATCCAGGCGACGCTGCATGCGCAGGATGCGCGCGGTGTGGCCAGCGCGCACAGTCCTGGCAAGGGAGACTGTTTGTGGGACGGTGGATGGGAACGATCCTGGAAATGCCAACTCCCATGTATGCATGTCCTGCAACCTCCGAATCCCCGTGTACAAAGCGGAGTAGGTTAGTGTGGCTCTCAGACCGGCTCAGGAGTGCTGGTCCCGCCCTGACAGGACCTATCCACGCCGTGCCAGCTGCTGGCATGTAGACCCAAAGGGCCAGCCAGTTGCTGCTGCCTGCAGGCAGGGCACCGTGCGGACGGCGCGCCACATTCTTAAGGACCTGGGCCGGGACCGCCTGACTGCCGAGCTGCTGCAGCCCAACGAGCTTGCGAGTGGCATGCTGCTCCAGGTGGGCGGGCCAAGTGTAGTTGCTGGGGATGCGTGGGGAGTAAGGATCATCACTCAGCCCGGGAGGGCTGGGTACCAGGGCATATTTTACACGCGCAGCACCTGGCATGCCATCCCATGTAACTTCCTTGGCTGCAGCATCCCTTTGCCTGTTACAGTGATGGGATGTGTTGTCACAGCTTGATGACGTCAACATCGTCCCCGCTGCTGCCTCGCACGGAGATACACATCCTCATTGGCTGCCTAACTAGCTGCATCAGCCGGCACACTGCATGGGACCTCACTACAAGCACAACAAGCAAGCAGGCAAGCCCTGTCTCATCTCACAACCCCCGCCCCACAGGTGGCCAATGAGCCGGGGCTGGCGCCAGCGCTTTCAGAGCTGATAGACAACTCCATTGGGCAGGAGATCTACCTGCGCCGGCCCGAGCGGTACAGCCTGGACAGCGGCCACAGCGCCACCTTCGCAGAGGTTGTGGAGCTGGCCAGGCTGCGAGGGGAGACAGCCCTAGGGTGGGTGGCTAGGGTGCGGGTGGGTGGGTGCGCGTGGTGTGGGGTGGGTGGGTGGTGGTGGTGGGTGGGG
>BBXU01000428.1:0-12774 GCA_001598975.1 Parachlorella kessleri
GGGGCGCCGGCTGCTTTGGGGCATCGTCCTTGCATGTGGTGATTAGGCAACAGTTCATGTTGCCCGCAAGGTGCTGAGGAGTGACTGCAATGCCTCCCTTGCATGGGGCTGGCATTGGTCGACATGAAGGCTTCTTGCTACATGCGGGTGGGATGCGCAAGCCGATCTGCTGGGGCTGTCACGCAGGAGGTTCCCAGCTTACGAGGCGAGTCCTGCATAGGCACATAAGGCAGTCGGCTCACGAGTGTGTGTACGTGGTCTTGACACATGCAGCCTCGTCATGTCATGCAAGATCACCCCAGCAGAGGACCTAGCCTCTGACGCAACGCAGCTGACTGCCTGCCCTGGTTGGTTGGTTGGCGCAGGTATGTGACAGGCGATGGCAGCTTGGCCCTGGCGCCTGAGGCGATGTCAAGGCATCACTTCACAAAGAGCTCCCGGGTGGTCGTCATGGCAGAGAGCTGAATGCTGGTCCCGGCTGTAAGTACCCGGCGCCTTCAGCTTGCCTGTCCCTGGGCATTTGCACCTGCACAGCTGCCGCATCCAGAAGTAGCTGTGGAGGGCCGATGCTGACACGGAGCTGTCACGAGCGAGTCATAAGAGCCAGCCAGGACGTGTTGGCTGGAACTAATGTAGTAGTAAGTACCATCTGCCGCTTTCGTGGCTACGCACACAGCCCAACCCCCTGCCCCTACTCTCTACGGCAACCGCAGGCTGCATCACTCATTGTTGGCACCATTTCTATGGCTTGGAAGTCAGTTTGAGAATGCCTAGCCACACCCATACTGTGGGAAAAAGTGAACTGCTACCTATGCAGCTCGGACGGAGGACTGTAAATTTTGCTTGGGCCTCTTCCAAATCTCCTTACTTGTGATGCCTGTCCTGTACTGCTATTATATTTGCAGCGTGACCAGGACCATTGTTACCTCTCACTTCTTACATCTATCCTGCCCCTTCTGTACTCAGCACTTTTGTCTGGCCCTCAGCACTGACCCTGACATGCATGCCAGCTTGTGTGGGGCCTCTTGATTTTATGTGAGCGGTTAGCCAAGCCAAGCACCGATTTTAATACTGTTGGTAGGCGGGCAAGGTGAAGCGTGCACGCACATGTGAGCAACTGCATACCTGTCGCAAGCACGTAGTAAGTCAGTGTGAAATAGTAGATGCCTCGAACTGGATGGCAATGGCCCGCTTGCAGAGCTGTTGGAGCCGCCTTTCTCCCTGTCTCCCACTTCCTTCCCCGGCGTCAACCTGCAACCAGTGGGCATGCCAGTGGTAGGCTCAGCAGGGATCTGAGAGAGCATGCACATTCAAGCTCACATAGTGCAAGACGCTCAGCACCTTACCCCTCCACGTCTGTACCCACCCTTGCATACCTCCTTCAGTCGAGCTATCCCTGCTCTTCTAGCGGCCAACGCATATGCCTATAGAGCTGCACCACTGCAATAGCCTTGTTCCACATGCCCAAGGGGATAACACCTAACGAGTATGTAGGCTGGGAGCTCTCTCAGTTGTGCAGACCATGCTTCAGGCATTTCACCAACATGTTGATGACCCATCCATCTACAATAGCAAATGCGTTGATTTCCTGCTTCCAGAGCAGTATGTGACGCTCTCTAGCACCTGATGCAGGGTGGTGCTTTGTGCTACGATTTTGCTGCATGACAGACAGAAACAACGGATATATAATGCCAGCTTTACCTTGCTGCCAGTCATGCTGTGACCGAGGGCAGTTGGAAGTGTGAGTAAGAGCTGCATAGTTTCCTGTACACCAGCCGGTGGCTGGTCGCGGGCCACGCTATGCAATGGAACTTATGGACTGCAGGTGGTGCAGTGGAGCGAATAAGGGCGTGACCTGGGCCAGTCATGACCCCTGATCAGGGCTATGTGTTTGTGGCTATCACTGCTGTTGTTGAGCCTGGCAGTGCAAATATACTACTGCTCGGTGTACCTGTCAAGCTTGGGCCCCATATGGGGGAGTACCGACATTGTAAGCTCTCCGCGAGGTGACCTCCATTTCCTTGCCAATTGGCTAGCCTAGCCTCGTACCCAGCATACCGCCACACTGCCATTTGTTCCCATTTCCGTGCCTGTTGTGATACGGTTGTAACTATTTTCACCACAGCAATGTCTATAGACCATGTCGCAATTTGGACTACCTCATCTCCGAAGCCTCCGCTATCCTCCCTACCTACTAACACTGCTCATTCAACAAATACGCAGGCGACATGGAGCACACCATGCCACGGCTTACTCAGGGTTTTGGTCAGGGGACCGCCGACTCTTCAACTGTTCCCTCATCATGCCTACAAAAGCTGCCTACGCCTACAATCAATCACCTGGGGTCTGCCATGTCTCCAGGCTCGGGCCCAATACGCTCGCAACGGCATTCCAACCCTCAACTCTGGCTTGAACAGCTCCACGGAAACCTGCATGAAGGGTCTGACACTACAGGCATCAACAGCCAAAGCATGAGCTTGTTCTGTCCACCACAAGATGAGTAAGATGCACTCACATGTGACCACAACGACTTTGCCCAACTTCAATGTGCACGCCAACGCAAAGCCCGACAGCTAGTGTGCACCCACCTTCTTGCACACTACCAAGGATGTCAGCCCCAGCCCATTCCACCCATGTACTGCTGCTGCTGCTGCACGCTCCACAGGCCGGCCCCTTGTTGCTGCTGGAGCTGCTGCTGCTGCTGCATGCCGTGCTCAGGCATGTGTGACATGTAAGGGTGCTGGTGCGCTGCCAAGCCGGGCGCATGTGGCATGCCCCCTGCCTGCCACACCGGTGGGGTAGCCTGCTGCTGGGCAGTGGGGCCACGGTGGGCTGCAAAGCCAGGGGGCGGCCCTTCCAGCAAGCCGCCAGCTGCTGCCATCTCCCCCAGCAAGCCACTGGCATGCCAGGGTCTCGCACCATGGGCTGCATGCTGCACTCTTGGCTGCCCCAGCATGAGGGGCACCTGCTGCTGCCGCTGCTGCTGCGGGCGCTGCCCTGCAGGGGTACGCTGGAACCCAGGGGGCATCTGTGAGAACTCAGCCGCTGGCTGCTGTGGCAGCGCTTCTTCTCCAAAGCCGTCCTCCCCCCAGTCCTCGTCCTCGAGGGCCCCGGTGTCCAGGCACAGGGACATGATGCGCCAGCGGTACTGGCCGCCGCTCCACTCCTCGCCCTCGCACCTTACACGCGCCCCCACCTGCACCCAACAGACCCGCAGGCAGGGCTGACATTGGGTGTGAGGTGACACACCGAGGCAACCAGTAGGCTGCGCGTTTTACCGTGCGCCGCCTGGCCATGCTCAGATGTAGCAGCATATCGATAGCAAGTTCTGACGGTCATTTTGCGGTTGTTGGGTGCCTTCGGTGCGAGCAGCTCAGAAAAGACCCAGACGTGCTACGGTGCTTTTGCCAGCAGTAATAGGTGATTGCACATGGCCTTTTGCTCCCAGGCGAGCAACTCAGGAACCCCAGGGGGCACATTGATGAACACATAAATAAGGGCAAAATCACTGCACCATAGGTCTGAGCCCAATAGGACACCAGCTTGCGATACCCTACCTGCAGCGTCCCCCCTTGGAATGCAGACGGCAGGAAGAAGCCGGCATCCGGGCCATGGCTGTCCACCGCCCCCCGGCCGCCAGGCAACAGCTCCGTCACAAAGCCCACCCAGGTGCGGAGGGTGCGGTGCTGGGTGGCAGGCTGCGGAAGGGACCCCCCAGGCGTTGCTGGCACTGCAGCAACTGAGGTGTCCAGAGTCGGCTGCAACGACGCTCGACTGCTGGCAGCTGGCAGCGGGGCTGCAGCCTGGCGGCGCCCCGCAACGGCAATCCCTGGAGGCAGCAGCGGGGGCTCACTAGCACCTCCGTTGGGCGCTGAGTGTGACGGCAGGGGCGGGGCAAAGTCTGGGGAGGTCCCCAGCGGGTCCAGCCCAGCATCCCCTTCCGGGGGCGGCTCACTGGGCAATGGAGGCAGGCCCCCAAACTCGGCCGGCGCGTACTCGTCAGGTGGCGGGCTGTATGCGGGCAGCGGCGGCGGACCATCGTCAAAGTCATCATCCAACGGCAGTGGCGGCGCGTCACCGCCTGCTGCTGGAGGCGGCTCAAACGGCAGCGGCGGCGGCCCTTCCCCGGGCTTTACTGCCGCTGCCGCGGACGCTGCTGCACCTACAAGGCCTGCTGCTGATGCTGCTGCACTGCCTGGGAGCGACCAGGGTGGTGCGCTGTACAGGCCTTCAGCTGCAGCATCTGCCTCCATGGTGGCCAGCTGAGACCAGGGGTCCTGCTGCGGCTGCTGGCTCCAGGCTCCGCCTTGCTGAGGTGCAGCCAGCATGCTACCTGCTGGAGGGGGCGGGAAATCACTGTGGTAGGAGTCTCAAGTCCAGGGTCACCAATGTTTGTGTAGCCGGCAAACGTAAAGGGTATGTGAGTCACTTGGCGGGCTACACTACTCAGGGCAATGGCTACACCACGGCATCCCCAGCATGCATAGCTTGCTTAATGTGCCAAGGGAGCGACTGTGCAACTGACAAGACGGCGCACCGCCTGTTAATCCACAAGCAGGGTGCAGGGCATAAAGAGCTGAACCGCCAAGAGACGCGGTCCCAAACCGGTTCAAAGGCACAACAGGCGAACATTTAGGACTCTTATCTCCACACCTGCCATCTGCTGCAGCATCTCCTGCTCAAACTCGTCAGGCTCCCCAGCGCCCCCCTGCTGCTGCTGTGCCCGCTGTGCCTTGCTGGAGGCTGCCAGCTCCGCCCAGTGCGCCGCCTGCGCTGCGGCCGCGGCGGCCGCGGCCTTAGCCTGCACGTGCTGCTGCTGCGCAGCCGCGAAGGCCGCGTTTCGCTTGGCTTCCTGCAGCAGCTCCCAGTGCCAGGGGCTGGCATTGGGAGGAGAGCTGCCGCCTAGGGTGCTGTCCTCCTCGTCCCAGGAGGAGGCATGGGAAGGCCCGTAGGCAGGCTGGTCTGCTGCAGGCAACGGAGCTGGAGAAGAGCCGTAAATAGTAGAACCTGAGATAAAGTGAAAGGTCCAAACGGACAGGCGGGCGCCTTGACTGCCTGCCCACGCACTTGCAAACCCTATCGGTGCACGCCCAGATGGCTTACGACAATGCAGGCCATCCCTCCATGCATGGTGGCTGCCCAACTCCACCCAGGTGCACCGGTGGGCTACTCAGGCAGAGCCAACCCTAAGCTCTGACACCAATAAGCTACACAACTCAGGCCAATGTACTGGGGTCAGCAACACCCAATGGCAAGGAAAGCAGGAGCGGCAGCACAGCACGCACCTCTGGAGGGGCTGGCCAGCAGCACTCCTCGGGCCTCGGCTTGAGCCTGCAGCGACTCCATGTCCACCCACTGGTTGCCCACCTGTGGCTTCTGCGTCACCTGTACTACCGCCCCGTTCTGCACCAGCACACGCCATGATTGCATGCTGGGCATGCTGTCATGTGCAGGGGAGTGCACGGCCTGCTGACATCTGGCCTACTGGCGCCAGGGGCTCACTTGCGGCAGCAGCTCAAGGCGGCAGGACACTCAAGACAACCCTGCACAGCCAGCTGCCACATGCAGCCCAGCGCGGGGATGTCACCACGCCCAAGCAACGCAGTCACCAGGACTTGGGGCATCACCAGCAAGAGCGGGAGGTGCGGCTATAGCGCTGGTCCACGCCCGCTTGCAACCTGCAGCCACTTGCCTTCTCATTAATGAACTTCATGAGCAGTACAGCGTTGACAGGCAGGCGGCGCAACGTGCGCCACAGCGCCGCCTCGCCACTCAGCCGTGCTGGTGCCCCTGCTGTGCCCGCTTCGCCTGCTCCCACTGCTGCCGCTGCACGCTGGCCCTGAAGCGAGGCGCCGCCGCCCATTGCCCCTGGGAGCCCAGGAACGCCAGCGGCAGCCGTTTCGCTTCCTGCTAAAGCAGCTGCCAGGTCATCGCCGCCCCATGCTGAGGCATGCTGCGCTGACTTGGTGCGTGCCAACAGCATGGCCGGCTCCAAGAGCTTCTCGCTGATGATGGCCTTGCGCTGCCAGATGAGCAGCACCTTCTCCAGCTGCAAACCATGTGCAGTTCAGAAAGTGTCTGAAGGGTCGCCGGACAAGCTGTCAACGCAGGAAGCCAGCCCCAAGGCCTGGCAGGCCAGAGCCTGGTCACATGCTGGTACGGCAGCAGGCACCATTCCAGAAGGCTCTGCTGATACAGTCTGTAGCTCAATATCTGAACCCGAGCTATTACTCGCTAAGCACCGTGTGCCGCTAGCGGCGGGCTTCCATGCAAGCGCGTAAACCTTGGTGCTGTTGGCACACATTTGGTGGCCCCATGCCCCATGCACAAGCCAGCATCTGCCTCTTTGCCTACCTTCTCCGTTGCCTGTCCATCCCTGGCAACCGCCTCGATAAGCTGGCTCAGGGCCGCCCCCACCACTCGGGGGTAGGCCTGCCCGGCAGCCGACTGGGGCCCGCAGTCTGTGCGCCCCTCCCGCTCACGCACGGACGTCTGCGCAGCAAGCAAGCATGGACCCTGAGGGCTGCCGCTGCTGCAAGTAGTGCCCACAAGTTCATGTCCAGGCGCGCGCCAAGTAAACCGCATAGAGTCGCAGCGTGAACGCCTTGTTATTCCCACAACGAAGGTATCAGTGTCGCGTGTTGTCATGGATGTCAGCGTCCAGCGAGGCCATGCTCTCGTTGAGCCTAGAGAGTCGTGATGATTGGCAGCACCTAGCGGCGGACTGGACCTGCCACACCCTCAGAGGCAGGGCTCCCAATGCGCAGCTCCCTGCATGGGCCTGACTTGCTTGCCTGTAGTATGGAGTCGACCAAGTAGAGCAGATTCACCCGCTGCTGGGTGCTGTCCTCCGCAGCCATGCGAGCCAGCACCAGCCGCATCAGCCCCGGGGCAGCGTTGCACTTGGCTGCAGGCAGGCAGGGTGAGTTGGGGTGCTGGTGGGATACGCATTCAGTGCTGGGCAAAGGGTGGCTCATTGTGCAGCAGCATGGTCGCCACCAGTGCTGCCCTTGGAGTGCTCCTGGGCAGCCCAGGGGGACAGCCCAGACGCATCGTTAATGCCGACCGAGGCTCATATCATGAGCACAGCGACAAACCAACCAACCAACAAATAACCCATCACCCATTGCTAGTGTCACAAGTGAAGCCCTAGCCAGTCGGGGCAAGGCACGGCCTTCACAGTGACCCTTGCATCCGCTGCAGCACCGCTATCCTGCACGCAGCTCACCTGCTTGCAGCGCCAGGCCAGTGGCGCGCCCTATGGCCTCCTTGGTCCGCTGCAGGTTTGGTAGCATGCGCTCAAAGTTGCGGCACGCCACCTCCCGCTCAATCTCCTCCTCGCTGGGGAGCCCCACTGCCGCCGCAGGACCTGCTGCCGCTCCCGCTGCCGTTGAACTTGGATCAGCGTCCTGCCACGCCTGCTGCGCCGTGCGGCCTACAGCAGGTGCTGACGCGCCCGCGGACTTGTGCAGGTCGGAGCCGTGGGAAGAAGAACGGCGAGGGGGTCGCGGTGTGGTGCCCCGAGAGCTGCCACCACTCCGCAGGCCTGCAGGGCTCTCCTCTGGGACGGCCGAGACGCTCGCCAGCTCGGCCGAGAACTGGAAACCAATAACGGTCACAGCTGCGGGGGCAAGAGACGCTGGCTGTGCTACCTGCTGTTGCTGCTGCTCCTGCTGCATGTCTGCATCCACTGATTTTGCACCTGTCGCAGCTACCGCCGACGTGCTACCAGGCCCTCTGCGGGGATCTCGCAGCCCAGTTCCGCCAGGTGTGCGAAGAGGCGGGGCAGCGGCCAGCGGAGACGAGCCTGCAAGAGCTGCAGCTCCGCCTTGGCCGCGGTTGCTTACATTCAAGGGGCTGGCACCGTTCGCCAAAGCAGCAGCGCCGGCACCACTTGGTACAGCGCTGGGAGCCGGTGAGCCGAGCTTCCCCTGTTCCACGCTTGGGGCCGCACCTGTCAGCTGATTGAGGAGGTTGGGCATGGCTGCCTTGGCCCCAGACGCAGCAGCTGCAGGGTGCCGCGTACGTGCTCTCTTGGATGGCGACCCGGCTTGCGACTGATGCTCTGGCTGCTGTCCAGCTGCAGCCGCCCCTCCACTGCCGATAGTCCCTGGGTAAGGCGTCCCTGCTGCCCCACCAGCCCTTGCAGGCTTCTTCCCAGACCCAGGGGGCCGGCCGCGCTTGTGCTTCGCTGCAACTTGCTCTGGGCCTGCCACTGGTGGCACAGTTAAGCTATTAAGGCTGCCGTTGGAAAGAGCCCCTTCCAGCACCCTGTACTGCCTTTGTCTGCTGGTTTCAGGTTTGCTATCTTCGCTCCACACGGCGTTTAGCGCACTGCTGCTCGTGAAGAGAACCCACTCTTCGTCGCCATCATCATAGTCAAGGCGGTAGGGAAAACAGGTGTGGGGCTTGTGGGCGCCCACCACGCCAGCAAACCATGCCCCATCCTCCTCCTCCCAACACACCTGAGAGTCAACAGATGGGCTATAAGTGGCATCTAAAGCTTCCAGCCACACAGCGGTAAAGGAAGGCTTGCGATACGCGGTGGAGAACTAAACCTGAGCGCCCACCTCAACCCTGTCGCCAACTTCCGCACTCCGTGGGAGATACTGCGCTTCCATCCCAGCAGCAGCGACCCAGAGGGCCAGGAGGCCTTCAGCATGTCATGTGGCCGTCAACAGCCAACGGGAAAGGATCCACTGCTTCGAATATAACAGGAACATGGAAGGAAGTCTGGCTATCATGCTATCAATGCGGTAAAATAATAACGCGGGGATGCCCAGGGAATCGCTGCGCCTTTTTGACCGTGGTGAAAACCCCACCACTTACACGCGTCTATAGCCTGAGCACTTCACGGATGAAACTTTGAGCCGAACGAACCAATCTAAGCACGATAAGGCACAAGTCAACCTTACCGTGTAACTTAAGAAATAATAGATGTTCCTCACTATATCAGCCAGTGCTGAGCCTGAAGTATTTCGCCAGGCGCTCCTCCAGCAGTATGCAGCGAGTGTGGTCCAGCGCTGGGTGCGAGGCTGGCTAGGGCGCAGGGAGGCGGCGAGACAGGTGCGGGTGTGGGTGGCAAGAGTGGCGGGAACTTGCAAAGCTGCAGCGAACTCTGGCCCGGCTCGTGCGACAAGATGTCAAGTGCCTTGCAGAGGGCAGCAGCTGTGGCTGCCCAGGCAGCTTGGAAGGCTGCGCAGGCCCAGCAAGCACAACACGCAGCAGCAAGCACAATACAGCTCACCTTCCGTTCGTGGCGGTGCCGCCAGGCTTTCCACCACCTCCACCGCTTCATCAAGGCTGCAGAAAACAGCAACGCGCGTGTCGCACTTGCTGCCATTGGCCACAGCAGCGAGGCTGCAATCGCCGATTCTGCCGCTGGTATCCGAGTGCGCTTCAGGCTTGCCGGCACACCAGGCCTGGGTAGCACGTGCCCGCTCCCCAGCCTCATGTTTGCGGTGGTGACCCACAGACCTGTAGCTCAGGTGCAGCTGGATGGGCTGCAAGGTTGCACTAGTGCATCCCAGGCCTCCACAGCAGGACGGCTCTCTGACGCCTGGCGGCCGGTGCCCAGGCACCTATACCTTAAAGCTGCAGGGCTTAGGAGCCTGACCACCCAAGTGCAGAGGTCAGTCCCAGGCTGTCCTATGCGAGGTGCCACTTTGGCGAAGGAGGCTAGCCTGGGGAAGGTGGCGTGCAGCCAGCAAGGACCCCAAGCCAGCAAGCGGCAACGCAGGCTGCACCAACTGCAGCAGATGTACATGGCTGGTAAGCAAGGTGAAGCGCCAGCTACAACCACGTGTCATGCGGCTGCCCCGCCGAGCCCAAGTGGCGACGGTGCAGACACTATAGAGTCTGAGAGCAGCGAGGAGGAGGATCCTTCTGCGCTCTTGGCGTGGAGCCAGAGTCTCCTGCTTGACTACGAGGAGTACACCAGAGGCTGGCAGCAGTTGGGAGGCTCAGCTTGGACCGACCAACCCTGCTGAAAAACAATTGCTGTTAACCCTCCAGCTGCTACCAGTTCAGTTAACATTTGAGGGTGCCTCTTCCCGTGTTTTTCAAGGCTTTGGCATGGAGGAAGTGCTGCACACACGTGGAACGGCTTACAGGCATTATCACAGGATACAGCCCAGGGCGAAACAAAGGAAAGGTAGTGGGAAACACGCCCAGCCGCATGACACCAAGTATACAGCATCAAACGAAGCACAAAGTAGCCAGCCACTCAAATGTGTTTCTTCTCAGGTGATGTTCAGTACAGAAGCTTGATAATTGTGCCATGGTGGCACGATTCATGGGTGCTAAAATCGACATAGCTGTCCCAGGCAGCAAGCTTGCACTGCCAAACAGGCCTGCTTAGTGAAACAAACGCTGCAAGGGTCCACTCCTCAAGAGCCCTACAAGCACACAAAACAACAACTGGATTAAAACTCAGGCGAGACTCAGGAGCATTTCTGCATCCAGCCCTGTCAGTACAGTTCGCCTCTCACTCCTTCTTCGCACTACCAGCCACCCATACAGGAAAAACAAGAGTTAGTACAGCTCCCAACTTTCACTCCCTCTTCGCAATACCTGCCACCCATGCTAATAGTCCATCTAAGCCTACTGGACCGAAACTCAGGTCAGCCCCAGACCATATACTGCATCCTGCCCTGCCAGTACAGTCCGCACCAACTCTTCTCCCTGTTTGCAACGCATGCAACCATGACCTGGTACCTGTGGATAGCGCACCTGAACAGCTGATTCGACATTCGTGCCTGGAACTAAGCACCTAGTCCTTGTTCATGGCGTCCTACAGCAAGGCACATATACTGTCAAGATCTCTGTAGCACCTCAATATGTCCACAGAACAATACGTATTTCCAGACAAAATTGCAATGAGCATTGCTGCTTGATGCACCGTAAGGCTGCAAATCCTTCCAGCTGACACTCACCAGCTGGTTCAAGAATGGCTGCCCAATGTTGTAGGCCACCTGTGGCGCACAAGTAGCAAGGGTCAAATGACCATGTGCACTCCCCCTCTCCCCATGGCAGCAGAAGCAAATGCCAACGCGGTCCTCCCCTACACTAATCGTGGACCAGAACGTACACCAAGAGTGCACATGACACATTTGTACTGTCCCCGCCCCTGCTGTAGGCATCCCTCCCTATTCATACTTCAAACTTCAAGACGAAGACCAAAATACACCGGTCATGTCTCCGGACATTGACACTTGAGAAGCCCCCAAGTAGTGCTAGCTCCACCAGGCTCACCCAGCCAAGAGCAGGAACAAAGAGCAGGGCGATGACAGAGCCACGGCCGTCGCCAGCAGCCAGCTGCATGGCCTCGGTGGCGGCATCAGCCTGGCCAGCACCCAGCAGGGCGGCAGCACCCAGACCCAGGCCCAGGCCCACAGCTACACTCCTCTTCCTCTTGCCAGAGCCCCCCTGCTTCTGCTCATCCATAGCGCTCTGCAGGAAAGGAAGATTTCATACATACACATCCAGGGCTGAAGGAACCAGGGCATCGCAATCGATGCAAGAACCAAACTTCATACGACCGCAGGTCTATGCAAACACACAGCCTAGAAGCAACGGCAAGAAACTGTCCAAACCTTCTGGCAAACTGGCTTCCACAGGTGCCATCAACTTGCAATGGTCTGATATGCATGCAAGCCACAGCAAAAAATGTTTTTGGGGAGCACCTCAACCCCTCACCAGCTGGTTGAAAAAGGGCTGAGCAATGTTAAAGGCAACCTGCAGGAGGCACTAACAAAACTCTCTTTTCCAGCTAAAAGCTGCCGATAAAATGCGCACAATACAAGCAGCCTTGGTGATACTTCAGGAGGAGCATGACATGCCAGGTGCAGTACACAGCAAGCTTGCCAGCTGTAGAAAGGCCACCACACCCACCCAGCCAAGCACGGGGACGAAGAGCAGCGCAATCACGCCAAAACGGTTGTCGCCAGCAGCCAGCTGCATGGCCTCCGTCGCGGCATCAGCCTGGCCAGCAGCCAGCAGGGCGGCGGCCCCCAGGCCCAGGCCGACTGCCACGCTGCGCTTGTTGTCCATGGCATCCAGCTGGTTTTTCAAGGGGCCCAGGATGTTGAAACCAACCCTGCATGAAGGAACATGTAGACGGATATACATAGGGAACAGCGAGTCCATTAAGCTAAAAACTGTCCAATACGAGGGAAAAGCCAAACATAGAACATGCTAAAGCACGAGCTGTGAAAGAAGCAACAACAACAAAATCACCAGTGCGATCCCTGCTTCTGCACCAGTCAAGGCGCTACTCACCAGCCAAGCACAGGGATAGCAAGGGAGGCAATGATGGAGCCACGGCTGTCGCCAGCAGCCAGCTGCATGGCCTCGGTGGCGGCATCAGCCTGGCCAGCAGCCAGCAGGGAGGCGGCACCCAGGCCCAGGCCAACCAGGGCAGCCCGCTTCTTGTCATCCATGGCTGCCAGCTGGTTCTGCAGGGGGCCCAGGATGTTGAACCCAACCCTGCACAGTACGCAGCTCGTCACACTTGAGCGTGCTTAGCGTATGCACCGTTGCACCCTCGAACAACAAGCTCCTCAACCCCACTTGGGCGGTCCTCGCGTGACAGGCTCAACCTCAGAGTGCCTTTGCAAGAGCCTCATATCAGCTCGCAACAGGTCCAGGCAGCTCGCCACGCACCAGCCCAGAGCAGGGAGAGCCAGGGAGGCGATGATGCCAGCACGGTTGTCATTAGCAGCCAGCTGCATGGCCTCGGTGGCGGCGTCGGCCTGGCCAGCAGCCAGCAGAGAG